>JAODUP010001669.1:0-35008 GCA_025642065.1 Paralvinella palmiformis
TTATATTTATTTTCCATTTTTTTAGCACCCAAGCCCAGAGTACTCCATTTATCTGGTTTTCATTTGTTGTCTGTTCCTAGGGTTAAAACTCAAATTGACACTCGTGCTTTTTCAGTTGTATTGTGATTACTCTTTGAAATTCTCTGAATAGGTTTTCTGTTAACATATCTCCAGTAAAACAACTTAAACCCAATTACAAAATTCTCAGCCCTAGTAATTACTTCAGTAAAACAAAGTAATAATTCCTGGAGTAGATCTAAACTGAAACTGCAACAAATATTCATTAATGACAGCAATCAGATCTCAGTACACACAATTAATTACTATTAATATGTTTATTTTCAATTGCTCTAATCATAAAGGTTGTTTTGATTACAGTAACAGTGCTTCGTTCTAGACAAAGGCTACAAAGGTTAACAGTTTCTAGATTCTGGTTTGAAATTTAAAACTAGCTTGGGAATTATGGTATAAATATTGCTAGCAAAGTAAATACTTTAGACACATGCATTTGAAAAGGGTTTCTTATAACCGAAACTAGTCGTGCTATTTTGGGCTGAGTGAAAATACTATTATTTCTGCTATTGTCGGAGGTACTAGAATTACTATCATAATATATATTATATGTACTGATATATATGCTTTATTTGCAGTTATAGCTGCGTGTTGTATGTACTAATATATATAATTTGTTTTTCTAAAACCTTATTATATGTAACATATTAGCTTTGTTATGTATAATGTAGAATCTATATTGTTGTCCTCTTATGTGGTCTGGCGAAACGACCTATTAATTCATACAATGCTGCTTGATGGATATATACTCCTGGAGTCGTTTGTTACTCCGGCAGGCATCTCCATGGGTATTAAGCTGTGGACAGAATTTTCCCCATAGTATGAGTAATTAGGTTACACTGATATAGAGAATTTGTTAAATGTATAGCTATTATAACCCTGACGTGTCATTAGCAGTATCGGAGATCTGTCTGAAATCGGTTGTTCTCGATCATGGGTCAAATAGATCAAGTGTATAGGCGCTTTAATTTAGATCCAAACACACCTAACTGCATATACGCTAAATTTGGCGTGAATGAACGTCCACTTAGTGATGAACGGAAACGTATGAGGATTGGCTGTTAGGTTCGAGTAAATCATAGTATTTATTCAGGTTTGAGACGATGTTTCGTTCTAGTCCAGTAATAATCCATTGTGCGGTATTGCTACTTTGTTTTAGTGTACATTCTCTTTGTTATGAACAAACTGTAATGTTGTTAACACGCTGAGGGTATCTAAAAGGCTTAAATTTTCACTTAGGTTAGAGAATAACTTTGACGCCAGACCAGTCGGACGTGTATTGATACATGGTTCATATAGGTAGGATTTATTCAGTTATTCGAACCCAGAATAAAGCTGAGGTCAGCATCTGAGGTGCCGAAATGTTTTATATACAGGTTTCTTTTGGACTACAGATAATGACTGTTGAATGTAAACTGTGGTGTCAAAATAGTTAATGATATGTATGTAGCAAGTCACCATTGAACCACACGCACGTGTTGTTTGTTGCGAGCTGTGGTATCAAATGATATGTGTTTTACGTGCTTCCGCTTTTGTACGTAGCCTGCATGTAGCGGCTTACCTGTGGGCGTGACATATTTGTCGCGTACAAAAAGCGAATTAGCTGGTTCCCATAAGCTGATAAGTAGGCCAGATACACCCATAGGTATACGCATACATCTAACAATATGTGGAGGTATGGACCATTTTATCTTTAGATTAATATATGTATAGTTGTATTTAGATTTATGGAGGTAGGTCTCTATAGATGTTTAGATATGTTGATGCTCTGTGGCTGTTGCCTCTTTATTTGTGCCATAAGACACACACACACTAACACACACGCGCGTGCGCGCACACACACACACACTAACAAACACACACACGTACATATACACGTACAGACAGACATATACACACTCTCTCACTGTCTCTTGCTGTATATATATATATATATATATATATATATATATATATATATATATATCATTGTATTCATTTAATCAAAGACATTTGATTTTCTAATGTAAATTTATGTTTCTACGCCATTCTGATAATCTATCAATTTAATTAATTTCCGTAAACAGAAGCTTCTCCATGTACCTCAACTAAACCAGCTGAAGTAATGTATGCCCAGGTCAATAAATCAAAGAAGAAAGAGACCAATCATGAAGAACAAGAAAACTGTAAAAAGAAACAAAAGTTGTTAGTTGCTGGGAATGGGAAAAAGAACAAGGAAAGGGGTAAATTCTCTCACACAAATGCTACTGAATAAAATAAATTGTTTATTTATCTTTACATCCGGATTTATTTTAAACTCCTGATTTGTTGTTAATTAAAACATAATTGTTGTTTCAGGACCAGCAGTGAAGGAGACAACTTATGAAAATATTGCACTCCAAGAAAAGAATAAAACAGGTTGATAAATGTGCAATAATTAGAGTTTACTGTTTAATTAAATATTTAATAAAATGTTCATTTTGCTATTCGTGAAGATACAATTTTTCATTAAGGTCTACCACAGAAAATGTTGGCATTTAAGGAAGATCAGAGAAATGGTCCTTATGTTAATGTAATGGATGAAAATGACAAAGGTCAGTACTGCAAATGAACATTTATTTAAGATTTTTATTGTGTTTCAATAACAATTGATTTAATACACGACCAGTTTAACTCTTATATTTGTGTAATGATGCTTATTAAAACTACATTATTAATTATTAATAGTATCATATAAAGTGCTTAGATAATTCCCACTTATTGTTCCTTTTATACTTTTAAGCCAGTTAATGTTAGATTGAAGTTTAATAAAGATAATTAAATGTATGTTATATGTTTGATCAGATATGGTGAACAAACATTTTATCAACAAAGATATTCATGTTTAGGGAGTCATAAATATCTATAAATTAAAAAAAGAAACAACCAATACTGAGATTCAAGGTGACCTATGTAAAATATACTTCTACAATATGATACTATATTGTTGAAATGAATTAGTAAACAAATTGTTTTTTGAAAGTTGCAGTGATTATTTTGTTTTTAATGTTACAACATTTACTTCTGAACGATCCATATAAATACATTGAGATTATGTATATTTTACTTCAATGTTGAAATTGAACGTTCCATCTATAAAGACTATGAGAGAAAGTTTATTAATATCATTTTACTGATATAAAACGAAACATATATATATAACTACTTTCCTTACATAATACCGATAAGACAAATTATGAATCACATTCACCAAATACATTTGAGTGTGCTTAGTTTTAAATACACACACACACACACATACGCACACAAGGGTTATATAATATATATATATATATATATATATATATATATATATATATATATAACTGGATAGCCGCTAGTGTTATTTTGACGCCACCGAGCCGCCATATGCTGGCGACCAGCCACTAGTAATCAACCATCTTTTCCATGTTAAATCGCTCAACGTCAGCTACCAATTTCTTAACATTTACCTGCTATTAGTTGTGTGTACTATTTAATTTTGTTACAACTAGCTATTCATGGTTAAATGTATAATGTGCATATTCAAACCAATTACGCTGAGAATTAATTATTAATTTTTAAAGTGGAGGCCGGTGCAGCAGCTGCCAGTACATGGCAGATTAGGAGAAATCCACTTTTTCCAAATGGAGGAGCGAGGTTGTCGGCGATGCATGGCAGTAACAATGGGAGCGCGACTTTACTTGTATAAACTTTATTATCACTGATCTCTCTGTATAATAATATCGGTGCGTATTGTCCTAGCCATAGCTCCAATCCTAACGCTAGCCCAAAATCACACCCCTATTTCGGAATAGTGGTTTGGTCCAAATCCGCCTTGAGCCGTCAAACTGAGATGACACCAGCACTGGTCGAAGCCCAAATTTTGTTATTATGCTGTGGTATGTGGTTAACAAGACACATAACATGCAATGGAGATTCATATCACTTCAACTGCTCTTGAGCGTAAGCTACTGACTGCTATTTGATGTAAACATCAGTGTAGAAAGTCAACATCAACACCGAGTTAACGCTGCATCGACATAATTTTACGCCTAAATTCCTAAATTTACGAAAACTACAAGTCATAAAATTATAACCTGTGGAACGATATCTCGAGCTCTGTCCGTAGTTTTGCAGATTGTCGATTTGAGCATCCAAAAGCGCAGCAGCAAACCATTATCACCGATTATATTCACTTATCGAACTTAAACACACACAACTAAGAACAAGTGGCATACACCAAGTTGGCGGCTGTGGCGTCGAGTGTCGGCTTTTAAGTCAAGCCTTTGCGGCGTACAAACATTATTATGTTTGTATAAAAATGTTCGAATACAATATTAATTGATAAATAATATTATCTGATACAAGTAATTGATTGCATACCATAATTGGAGTTTTAAATGTAGTGTTTATAATCCAACTGATCTTTAATTCTGTTTTACAAATTCGTTTTACCGTCGTTGTTCTGTGAAAAACACAATAATTGTTTCCTTGTTTGGACAGACACTGCTCGGATGTTTATTTATCTAGCGGTCTCTCTGCTGATATAGCATAACTATTGTTTCTTGTCCTGTTGTAAGTAATCCCTATGATAACCGTTAAAACAACACAGCTGACCATCTTATTGGAGATCTAGCGCGGGTTAATTGGGTTGTAAACAGTTGGAACTATTCTTGACCTCCGCCCTTGTTCATTCATCCTTTGTTTCAATTATTGTAATCACTTTAACAATGAATATGTCATTTATCGGTATTACTTCCCACGTGGTCATTGGCGATTGGTTGAACGAACGCTTTTGGGCCAAAATCCAACGTGGTTACGACACCGGTAGTGACACATGTACAGTGAGAGTTATCTGGTATTGGTGTAGCATCGTCATGTGATAATGTATAGAATGCTGGAGGCATAACCCACCCCATACCGTGGCACCGACAGCTCCCCAGGGTATTTGAATATATAGATATGTTTCGATCCTAAAAGTGGCGCTGGGGTCAGCCAAAACAACAGCACAGACAAAACCAAAACCCACAAAACACACCCCAGTGAAAGCAAAGGACAGCTCGGGAGAGATCTCAACATCATCTCCTGGAACATCCGAGGCTTCCACTGCAACAAAAATATCCCAATTGCAGCCATCGAAAACAAACAACCAGACATAGTATTACTACAAGAAACTCTTACAAACGCTAAATATTCAATACAAATTCCCGGATACACTATCTACCACAGTCCTCACACAAATAATTCAGATATTGTATCCAGAGGACTCATAACTGCAATACATAATAACATACCACTCCACACGTCCCCTCCTCCAGTGATTGGCAATCAATCGCCACTGAAATAACGGGCTTTAAAAGCGGCCCCTTCCAATTAATTAATGCATACGTCTCCCCTAACCACCTATATGATATACAACAAGCAAGAAATTCATATAAACATTACTTAATAACAGGCGATCTCAACGTCAATACTACAACATGGGGCTCAAAAACACCAGATCAGGACAACATTTACAGCAACAAATAAGTGACTGTGACGCTATATTATTAAATGATCCCAACGTCCCCACCACCGTCTATGGGTCAACCCTCGATCGTGCCATTGCTTCCCCTGAAATTGCGGCCATAGCAGACTGGAGCCAATTAGAAGCTCTAACCTCAGACCACATAGCCACAGTTATAGTACTATTTGACGCTTTCACGAACGTAGCAGAAAGCCTAGGATAACCCAAAGGGGACACCGACAAAGCAAACTTGAAACAATGTGCAGACAGACTACACGAATTATCTGCCGACAACAGCGACACTAATCTATCTCTAGATGACCTACTTCGTAAATTAACTGACGATATAAACGAAGCCGCAACAGCAGCCATCCCCATAGTCCTCCAAAATCGCCCAAGACGTCCTCGCTCTTTCTTAACACCAGAAGCAAGGAGATGGACCAAAGAAGTCAGTAAACTGACAAACGTTTTTAAAGCTCACCCGACATCTCAAAATAGAGCAGAACTAAGAGCAGCTCAACGAGAAACGAGACGACGACTTCACACAATTACAGAGGACCAATTTGACAGTTGGTGCAAACAACTCGAGGTCATGGGCTCGGCGCAAATTTGGCGCGAGATAAAACAATCCGGGGTAAATCTTCCCAACCTAAAGTAATCAACCCCAAAGAAGAAGCAAACGAAAAAAAAACTACGCGCGTGGAGAAGACAAACTTACATACATCTTTTACTCCAAATCTCCCCCTTCTCTCAAAGTTAGACTTCTAAACATCTTTAACCAATCCTGGAGAGAAGGACGAATTCCCAGACTCTGGAAAACCTCAATAGTCGTCCCTATCCCTAAACCTGGTGGCAAAGGCCACATACCAATATATCTCCTCCCTACAATACTAAAAATCATGGAGAGACTAATTCTCACCAGACTAATATTTAAACTCCCCAGACCAAAATATCTCTTCGGGTTTACAAAAGGCAGATCAACTGTCGACCCAATTCTACATTTAGTAAACTTAATCACCAACAGAAGAAGAAAAACCCGATCCGGCACAGTCTACACTGCCTTTCTGGATCTAGATAAGGCATTTGAAAGGGCTAACCACATCGTCATCTTAGCCGCTTTAATCTCCCTGGGCATCAAGGGAAGAATAATATCGTGGGTAGAAGACTCCCTAGACAATAGAGAAAATAAAGTTACAGTTCAAGGGGCAAAATCTGACTCACACCCACTTACTATAGGCTCCCCACAGGGCTCCGCCCTCTCACCTACACTATTTAACGCCCTAATTACAGTACTAATCTCCACATCATTACCCCCATGTGTCGACATCCTGGCTTACGCCGATGACATAGCTATTATTTCACACGGCTCAAGGCCGGCCAAAAAATTACAAACCGCCCTCGACACAACAGCATCTAAAGCCAATGACCTAGGTCTATTTTTCTCCACCGCCAAAACTAAAATAATTGCATTCAACACCAATTCAAAACAACACAACACCTTCCATATAGTCAAACAAGACATTGAAATAGTCAAACAATACAAATACTTAGGCATCATCATAGACAACCACCTCAATTTCAACAAACACGCACTACAAACAAAACAAAAAATCTAAAAAAAGACTAAACATAATAAATATTATTTCTAATGTTAAAGTAGGAATAAACACAAACAATCGTATTAATCTTTATAAAACCCTAATTCAATCCATACTTCTTTATGCGGCCCCAATCTATCTACTTGCATCTAAAACGGCAATTAAACACATATAAATAGCACAAAGAACTGCACTTAAATATGTCTTAGGACTCCCCCTACTGCCCCCTCTGCCCTTATCAGCAGAGAACCCGGCATCCCCCCTATTGCCCATCTCATAAGAGGATACACAGCCAAATACATATTCAGAACAGCGACAAAACCGGACCCAGTACAAATCACATCTAAAATACAAGAAAGCTTACACAAAGACCCCAGAGTACACATTAATAAAAGCTGGGCCAGGAAAGCAGCTGATATTCAAAGGGACATGATAATTCCAGCAATCCACCGTCCGGATACCAAGGAAACTGCTCCATGGCGCGACTACCCATTGACCATCATTATCGTAAACAAACAAATCAAAAACCCAAGACCCACAAGGGGCATTCACTGAGGCGTCGGACAGGATCTCTTCCCTGAACAGAGGCCAGGCAGCAATAAACATCTACACAGTTGCCAGTGTCTGCCAGGATGGAAAATCTGCCTAGGCCTGTTTTGTAGAGGGAGTACACCGAAATCCCTGTGAGAGACTCCCCGACCACACACCAATCACTCTAGCAGAACTTCACGCCATACACGCCACCCTCGCATCGTGGGAGGCCAAGACAGACACGAAGACACAATCACACACTCAAACTCGATGGCAGCCATCACAATCCTGGCACAAACAAAAACACGAACATATCCAGACATCACAACGAACATTATTAACTCTGCATATGCCTTAAGCTAACGTGGCAGTCTAACCACTCTACATTGGGTTCCCAGCCATACGAATATCGAGGGTTATGAACGAGCCGACGCTCTGGCCAACGAAGCCACTAACCTAACCAACATCCTACACACAGAACAGACACCAGGTGCCTACAAACACACGATAACAGAATATCTACACAAACAAATAACACCAAATCAAGACACAGCCAAATTAAGTACTTGGTACAATAAAACCACTGTTTCCGGCATTCACATCATAAACAACAGAATAGCAGACGTACACATAAAAAAGCTGTGTCTGCCCAAATAAAAAAGCACTCTGCTTACATTGTAACCAAACCTTGACCCCGTCCACTATCTAATTAATTGTCCCGCCTTCCCAGCCTGCCGACAACATCTTAAACAATTCTTAACTCCGGCACAATACAACCTAACCGACACAGAAAAAGCAGTCATTATAATACACAAAGTCTCAGCCAAGCCACACATAATAATACCCTTATTTTAAAAAAAAACATACACCTGGCAAAAGCCAAACAACACACCCCAAATCTTTTGTAAAGGTTCGGCACCGGTACGTCCGGGACCGGAAGTTTACAAAGCCATTTTCAGATACAGAAATTCTGTGGATAAAGGGGGACGTTAAAAACCCCTGAGGACGTAAAAGACTCTGGCAGTGACCACCCTCAGGCTATTTCGACTCCATATTTCCGTACTGCTCCAGTTTGAGTGCCTCCAGTGTGGGGGAGAAGTTCCTCATTCACTCGAACATAGAGGCTGTGCTGAATAAGCGAAAGCCAAGGCATTCTCCCCGAACAACAAAACAAAACAGTGAGCTCCGGTAGCCTACCGGTTAAGCACCCGACACTTGGTGCCAAGTGTCACACGTTAGATCCCAGCAAGAGATCGACACTTTTCCAGGGATTAATTTGTCGGCTCACAACACCGTGGGTGATTGACCACGTTAACTAGCGCTGACGTCTCCATTGAGTTATAAAAAATTAAGGGGGGGGGGGGGCTTAAAGACCCTCTGGGGATGTAAAACACTCTGACAGTGACCACTCTCAGGGTAATAAGCGACAGCCTGGGGATTCTCCCCCCAAAAGCAAACCAAAGCAGAAATAATGGGCTTGCCTGTTTGCTTGGATTGTGTAGATATCGTCATCTTTTTATGTTCGCTTTATGCTAGAAATTGTTTATCTAGAGTGACGCATTAGAACAGAAGGATTTGAGCTTTTGGAGTGTTATATGTTGATGTTCCTATATTTGGCGTTAGATTTGTTTAGTGACGCATTAGAACAGAGCTGATGTGAAGAATCGAGAAGGACTTAAAACTTATTGTTAGGAACAATAAATAGGATGGAGAAAAATTAATTATGTGTTGAATTACGGACGAATGTTGACCGTTGAAGTCTGGTGCGCGTGTTTGTGAGACTGCCTTAGATAATGTCATCCGAACCGGGAGACACGGAAAATACGAAACGTGTAAAATTGCCAACCACCATCCGAGCGTTATAGTTATATTACAATATTTATATAACGCTGATACAAGTCCAGACGTGGACAAGGGGGTAGTATTTTATAGGCATACGGATCGAGAGTTAGGGGATCAGCAGACCATATATATATATATATATATATATATATATATAGGTCAGTGGGCTGTGCTCATTGACCTGAAAGTAAACACTTGTGTTTCACTTCCTATCACGCATGATAAAAACATACAAGTGCCTTTATGGCCACAACGCCATTTTCGCCGTTTCGCCAGTTTTGTCCATTGGCTGTAGTGTTCTGAGTAGTATCGATGACATTCAATAGTTGTTAACACGCTTCTTGATGACGTAATATACACATGAAAACTTTCATTTATTACAAACTTAATGACAAAATAACATTTATTTGTTTAGAATTGAGATAGAATACCACGAATATGTCTTAATGGAAAGGATATTGTATTCATTGAATCAAGGCAAGTTTATACGACATAAATAGAGCTTGTGGAAGTGTTTGAAGTGGGTGTCATGGTCGACATTAGGCGAAATATCATAGATTTATTCAGTGAAACGACATATATTTATTCCGTCGGCTCAGATCCACAATGGTACATTAGGTGTGGGCGTTTAGTTATATTTAGCCTGAAATAGGGGGTGGTTGTTTCGACGTGGTGGCTGAACACGGTATATATATATATATATATATATATATATATATATATGTGTGTGTGTGTGTGTGTGTGTGTGTGTGGAACCAACGTTATGGAGCATTTTGGCTCCAGTATACTATATTGGTAACACCACATGTAAGTGTTAACATGCTAAAAAATCGCAAAGGCCTAGCCGCAATGCGTTTTTAGCTAAAATGATATTTGAAGATATCAAGTGGTGAATTATAGTCTTGGGTGCATCCCCATGTAAAAGTGTATGTAATCATCAAAGATGTCCTTATATGCTTTTGCTTAGTTCCGCCCAGCAGGGGTCAGATCCTGTATTTACTTTCACACTAGTGCTGGGTACTAAACCAATGACATATGGTAAGTTTACAAAATATATCAAATGGTTATTAAAACATTTAGGTTTGGGGACAGGCTATGGTAGTCACAGTTTAAGGAGAGGAGGGGCAAATGTTTTACTCCAGATTGGGTTATTCCGGGTGAGATCATTTTGGTTCCAGTATATTGGTAACTCCCCATGTAAGTGTTAACATTGTAAAAATAGTAAATTAATTTGTGAATTTAATTTTTGTGTGGGAAACTTCAATTCCAAATTTCTCAATTCCAAGTCAAAATTTCTCAATTCCAATTCCAGTTTTTTTTAAATAATCAATTCCAATTCCAGAATTAAATTGACCCCATGTTTGCAGTGGGCTAATCTGTTATTTTTCTGGAAACAGATTCATTAGGTGTATTCATTAATTTGCATTTATAACTTTGAGATATAGGTTTCTGTAATATGGGGTTAATACATTTAATTTGAAAATATAACTCAGCTAAATATTTGAAGGTTGTTTCATCTTTTGCTTCACATCATTACCTTTGGAGGTTTCTGTAATATGGGCTTAATGCATGTAATTAAAAAATGGCACTCAGCTAAACATCTGAAGGGTGTTTCATCTTTCGCTTTGCTTCACTTAACCTTCGGAGGTCACTTAGTCGATTTAGCCTACCATGTGCACAAACGTGGCCGTAAAACATCAATAAATATCTTCAGACAAGCACTAAATATATTCAATTTGAGCAATTCTAGCCTACTCTCACTATATCAGTTATTGTGTTTTTCTACATTGATTTAATTATTTCACAGATGGCCCTTATTCTGAAGTACAGGTTCCACAAACAAAAATACATAAATTGCCTGCTGGAAATAGAAGTATGTCTGCTAGCACAGGGACTACTAAGAAGCAGAATAGTCCACCTGTAAGTCACCTTTTTATTTTTCATAATAATAGTTTTAGTAAGAGACAAGTTATACCTTTGATTATATCATAATATCTACCTTTTAGTTAAATATAAATTTTAAATACGTAATGTATCATCTTCTTTAGACAAGTAGAGTATGACTGCAATAAATGAATACTTTTATAATTCTTATGGAATGGCAATGGTTTAGTTTGTTGCACATCTTGCATCTTCATTTTGATGCATTTTGTTTTATCAATGAATAACATACTCAGACCCTTTAAAAATACATCCCAAGTATGTTATTATTCACTCCAAACATTATCATGTAGTCTTACAAATATATATATATATATATATATATATATATATATATATTAGAGAGAGAGGGGGAGAGAGGAGGAAAGAGGCGGAATGGGAATAGGTATTAGAAAAGTATTTATTATATAGGATATTATTGGTTTACTGGCATTATCATGTGATATATCAGACATGTAATAATAATACCAAACAGGCTGCATCTTCCTTTACCCCTAATGGGTCAGTAAAAAATCTAGGGTTATTTTTGACCAATGTATTAACATGTATGAACATATCACCATCAGTATGCCAAGATGCCTACTATCTTCTTAAGAACATCCACTGTTTAAAAGGATTATTGACACAAGAAGCACTTGTAACTGTAGTCTATGCCTTTGTTACATCAAGTATAGACTATTGTAACTACATTGCTTACCTGTTAGACAGTTTATATATTTCAAGATTCTGTTAATAATTTATAAATCTATTAATGATATGTCGCCAGAATACCTGTGTGAACTGGTGTCCATTATAAAGTCATCCCGAAAACTCAGGTCATCAAGTCAGATACTATTGCAGGTGTCAGTGTCTTGGCTCAAGTCATATGGTAATTGTGGTTTTAGTGTAGCAGCCCCCAATTAGTGGAATAGGTTGCTGGCAGATATTAGAAACGCATCGTCTGTTGAAAATTTTAAATCTCTTCTAAAAAACACCTATTCAAGGTTGCTTTCACAGATAAATAATTATTATATTTTAAATCATTAAAGGTTTTTTTACAGACATATTATTTGGGGTATTATTATATTACTATATTATTTGTACAGCGCCTTTATACTAAGGGCGCTTTATTAAATATACATTATTATTATTATTATTATTATAAAGTGTTCTTTTCATACTTAAAATATGTTTATGTAGGGCCTGATTCAATAAACTATTTTTTTCACAATGTAGTATTACATTGACCATAGTAACGACCAGAATCATGTTGCGCCAGAATACACACAAAAATAACAATGCGCCTCTTGTATTTGTTCAATTCTTTATCCGTGGTGTTGGATAGCATGTACTATGCGACAAATAAGACGAATAGATGAGCGTACAGACGAACGATTAACTGTAATAACAAAAAAGTAATTAACCTAAGGTTAGCTCGGACTGGCGATGTTCATAACACCCTGCTCCACAGGCGAGATCGCTATCTACACCACTGAGACCCACAGAATACTAACTGCTACCTAGCTGTATCGAACTTTGAAACATCACCGCGGTTACACAACAACGATGACGGTCAGCGAGCAAGGACTTGCAAAATCTAAAGGCTTATATCGAGATAATGAGCATACATAATATACACCATAACACGTGACTATGGTCACATACAATGCGGACTCGAGATACTATAATTATTTAACTATACAATATAGATATACATTTGCACCAACCATTTATCTTGTGCAGTGATATTAACAATCAAAATACGCAACAATGGTTCTTGTCCAACAAACATATATGTGGCTGTTATTAACGGTAAACTGACCACCTCGCTGACCGGTGGCAAAATAAACTGAAATTCCCAATACAACCATGTATTTTAAATGAGTGTTTATCTGTCTATCGTCTCAATCTTCACTCAACTGAGTAATGATTTCATATTGATCATCTTTGTAGAAACATATACTTTTATCCTGCAGATGGATTAGCATCACACTATCTCTGGGTGGGCTAATTAACAAAAGGAACTTGTAACTTTAAATCTAAAATCCAAGCTAACTCATTCGTGTTTATTAGTAATATTGTCATTCATTCTAGTATTTCTATTTCTAGGTCATAACCTCGTTTTAATCACCAATATTGGTTTGGTCATCCAAATGCCAATAACTTCATATAACAAACATATGCAATATCACATATAAGGGTATATGTAACTAATTATAGTTTACAGACAAAATGAATATTGAGTATTTAACTAACTAACAATTATTTCACAATTCATATCAAATGATAATGATATGTCATGTTTTGTAATTATAATTCATTAAGTTCTTAAATGAAACCATTCATATAGAAATTTGTGGCAAATATTTTCAGGTCTATATTATCCTTTGTAATAATAATTAATTTATTTAATACTATTTTTTTTAATATTATAATTTTGATTTGTGAATGGAAAAAAACCTGACATTTTGTTTACTACATGTTTAATACATGTCTAATACATGTTTAATACATGTACTTAGCTTATGAAGACTAAAATATCCATTTCCTCTCAAAGAAAAAAATCGGTTTTAATAAAATGCCAAAAGTTACAAATTATATACATACTAACTGAATAATATGTTTATATTCCTACATGTAACTGCAGCTGAAAGGTGAAGATGGGACCTTATATGCTGATCTTATGATCTTCAACCAGCCACCTGTTGATCCAGACAAGATCCATGGTATAGAAAATGTTGTTCAGTACGCCAGTATTGATTTATCTAAGCTCAAGTAAAAGAAATAATTTGTAGATTTTTTGTCTGTTTCAGAATATATTGGACGGCGTGTTGTATTATTGAAAATATATATTCAGAAATTAATTTGTACATAATATTACAGGGCTACATAAATGCAGTTGCCCCCAAAAGGGAAAAGATGTGTTGATAGAAAGTAACACATTTCCTTCAGGCAACTTAACATTCTATTTTATCCCAATTCATAATTTAAAATTTCCAGTAAAGCACAAACTATCATTTAACTTGACGAGAAGGAATGTTGTTAATCTTTGATTCAAGTTCATCTCTGAATATCTCAACTGAGGTGTAAATCAAGCATCATCCTCCTGGTCATTATTTTTGGCTTACCAACTTGCAGATAATTTGCATTAAGTTGTTTTCAAATTCATATAAAACACATATTAATAGATAACCAGTAGTAGCTGCTCTATGATACTAGATTGGTATATTATGGAAATGCTAACACCCTCCCAATCCAAACAATATGCACTACCTTGTATTAGTTAGATTTTATGCTATGTTTACTTTTATGTATTAGTTAAGACTGATGACAATGAACTGTTATTATTATTAATTGTATTATTAGTTCTTAAAATTATTGATATTTCAATTTTTTAATTAATACAGTCGATGTATAAATCGGAAAGCTTAAATGTTTGTGTTAATAGTATTTATATTATGTATCTAAAATATTAGTTTAATTATTTATTCCCCCCCCCCCCTGCTGAATGAAGTGTTTTGCCATTTGTCTCAGTAGGTTCACGTCTTAAAAAAGTCTAATTTCAGAAAGTAATAAGGTTATTTAGGGGGAAAATATATGTAACCAAAAATATTATATGTAAATAAATTAAAGACATACTTTAGGATATCTATGACATGTTTTGGCTGATAGTTTTTGTTATTTAACAGCCCGATATAGCAGTAAGATTTAACATCTGTATGCAACTGTTTTAGCCTTATGTGTATTATATATATATATATATATATATATATATATTTGTGTGTGTGTGTGTGTGTGTGTGTGTGTGTGTGTGTGTGTGTGTGTGTGTATCCTTGTGCGTGTGTGTTTTACCTGTGTATTATAAGGCACAGGCACAGATAATCTAGAACCGTAAATTCAAATTCAGGGGACTGAATCCAGAGTGGCCCCTTTTCTTTCTGAGATATGTGTAATGTGTGTGTGTGTGTGTGTGTGTGTGTGTGTGTGTGTGTGTGTGTGTGTGTGTGGTGAACTGTTTTTTCATGATAAATTCACAAAGCAGTCATTATGAGGCATCGTATAGAGGGCCTACTTATTGATAGTTTCGTTTGCATATTTATATGTTTGGCTATAAATTCGTTAATAATGTGTGTGTGTAATTATAGCAGTTTCAACCAATTATATCAGGAGTGTTATAAAATAGTCTACACCTATCCTTAGTGGTTAACATATATCTACCACGTGACCACTGTACAATAGTACAGGAAGACTTGCTTAATAAAATCATTTCATGTTCAAGACTGTGTTATGGACACTCTTTCATACAGATGCAACGGTGCATCCAAAATTGTGTAGTACCAGAAGTCTATTGAACTCATTGATTATCGGATCAATCAATAGACATTGCCAACTAATTTTCGCGGGCTTTTACACTTCGGGTCACTGCCCAGAACAGTGGAGGCGGAGTTCCATGGTTTTCAATGTAGGCTCGATTCTTGTTCTGAATATCTCGGCTTAAACAACGATATACTGCGTAAAACAAGTGGAATACAAATAAAAAAATATTTGTATTGATAGATTAGTTTCTTGTTGTTCTGCATATTCCATTATTAAATGTTGTTATTATCAGCAAAAGTGAAAACATGAGAGCAAATATTTCTTTAGCGAAATCCTTTAGTATCGGTTATCGCTTGAAAATTGAAATGATTATATACACGTGAAATAATACACAAATGCAATATATCAATGCCAGATTATTGCTCCATCAATTAATTTATTGTATAAAAAAATATGCCTCCTACTTTATGAGTATTTTCAATCCAAATAACATACACGTTAGTTTATTGGAATTATGCCAGCGCATAATCACTGAGATGCGCATCCACCATCAGTCTGCTGCTAGACGATGGGAACGTTCTACACGGAAAATGACCACAAATAAGACACATTGCTAATGATATATCTGAATTGTCATAGTAAAATGATTATATCACAACTGCCATGTCCATTTTTGATATTATTATAAATGGCCAAAGATGTGGATTAAAGAACCACTGCCTATTGGGGGTTTGCACCTGACGTCACAGACACGTGACTCTCTTCATTCGTTCAAAGCAAAGTAAAAGAACATCATCTGTTGGGTTAGAAACCATAGAGTTGTACAAATTCATAATTAACATGGATTTACCACCAGATGTCTTATGTCTTATCAAGGTATACATATAAGATAAACCACGTTGGTCAAGATACCTATACTATAGGTAATACAAATCCATAGGTACCAATGAGAATATCATAAGATGGCAGCCCTGTATATAGTTTAATTAAAACCCTTTGTGACCGACGTGGCTGACATTAGGCGTCCATAAGTGTCGGCTTTGGCCCATTTGGACCTCTTTCAGTCTCGTCTTTACTCCTGCTATCCAATTGTTGTTGTTTTTCTGTCCGAAACCGCAGGAAATATATAAAAAGGTATAGCATTGTCCCTTTCTGCAAGGGTGTTATAGCTTACAGCAAAACTTGTATGGCCGATGTATTTTGTATTTGTTGTACAACAAACATGAACGTTGCGTGGCTCCCAGTGTATCCAGGGATAGCTTGACCCCCAACATGGTGGCAACAAAAAATATCAAGTGTTTTTATGACGTCAGTGCAAACCTCAATACGTAAACTTTCGCTACGAATAGGGCAATCCGCTTGTACACGGAAAATGTATTCTGCGAACTCCCATATAGAATTTTAAATTTAAACTATTTTGTTTACTAAATCAGTTTTCTTTGAATAAAATATACTAAATATCACCTTAACGTCCATTTTCCTTTACTAACTGTTCGAATCGTGGAGTATTATCACCAGCAATGATTGTTAAAATGTACAAAAAATCTTGCATTCGCACTGAAAAGGAAGGGTGATCCAGACTCTGCGATTAACAGGTCGTGTTCACGACCCGATTGTAGTAGTTCAAAATCCTGCCGACGGATGTCAATAGCTTAATTGGCCAGGTTTATTAAGTCGCCAAAGAACTAATTAAAAATGGAACACATGAAGCCACCAAAAGAAATTATGTCCAAGGAAATGTCGGTGATAATTGGATACGATTTAAATAAAGACCTAATCTCTATATAAAAGCAAGTCAGATACACGGAAAATCTTTTATTATTGACTGTAGCCGGTCCAGAAGCCATTGATGTGTTTAATACATTGTCATTCACAGATCGAGAACGGGACAATTGTATTGCGGTGATACGTAAGTTTGATCAATACTTTACATCACGAGTTAATGAACATAAGACCAATGTGTATTTCGTTCACGTTTACAGCACGAACGTGAAAACAATAGAACAATATGGTACTGAGTTGAAGCACAAAGCTAAAAAATGTAATTGCATGATACTTGAAGAATCTATAATATGGGATCAAATTGTTCTGGGAACATTAAACCTGAAAATGAAAGAAGAAATTACTTTCTAATGATGATTTAAACCTAAAAAAAACCCCTATCCATTTGCCATGTCACCGACGTTGCGAAATGCTAAATACAGGCATTGATGGATGACGCTAGCAGCTGTACTGTGACAGCTAGCGTCGGTGCTATAAGCTCCCGTAAGAGCAAAGGTTACCATAGCAACCAGACAAGTCACTTTGGACGGGGGTCAGAAGTCAGGGGCAAGCAAGAGAACGGCACAGGCAAACATACATATCGTCGGTGTGGATGAAAACACGGTTATAGTGAACGTTTTGATCATTTAATCATTCTGTAAAACAAAGTGGATTACCACCGTGGATAACCAAACACAAACACAAAGTGGTGACGACACTGAGAGTGAAGAGGAACTATTTGTTCATTCAGTTGACACTGAAACAGGAGATGAATGGTTTGCACCATTATCAGTAAATGCAACAATACTATCTACTGACACGGGCGTACAAGCAAATCTACTCTCTGTGAAGGACTATAATGCCCTGAAACAGAGACCAAAGTTTAAGAAAAGAGACACAGAATTAACTTCGTACAATAAAAACAGCATACCTACAGTTGGAATATGCTGTGCAAGAGTAAAATATGATATTTCCGCAAATAACATACATTGTATTTATTGTCGTTACCAGTGATGACAAAACATCATTGCTGGGATCCAGAGCATCATAACTGATGGAATTGGTCAAGAAAAGCCAGCATGTACATATACATACAGTGACCAAAGGCTCACATATACCAAATCACATACATAACGGAGTTGGGTCTTCCAAGCAAATACCACATACAACTGGAAGAAAATGCTGTCCCATCTGTACATGTAGCACGACGCGTGTCATCGCTCTGAGAGAAAACAATGAAAACTAAAATCGAGAGATTGTAGAAGATGGGTGTAATTAGACGTACCGAGGAACCAGATGATTGGGTTAATGCACTCGTCATAGTTGAAAAGCCCAATGGGAGCCTCAGGGTGTGTTTGGACCGAAAACATTTAAATGCGCACATCAAGAGGAAACATTACCATTTGACACAAAATCAGAGGTCGTTGCTGATATGGCAGGAGCACAGTTCTTCTCTAAGCTAAACGCTTTACAAATATTCTACCAAATACATTTAGGTGAAGCAAGCACCATGTTGTGTACAATGGCTACTCAATATGCGAGTATAGCTTCAAGAGAATGCAGTATGGGATCAGTTTAACACCAGAAATCCTCTACAAGACTATTAACAGAATCATGGAACGTCTAGATGCAGTTCGCATTTTTACTGATGACATACTGATTTGTGGAGGTCCAAAAGAAGAACATGACAGGAGATTATAATTAAGGCAACTAAATTAAAACTAAATAAGAGCAAGTGTGAAATATGCATCGATCAAATTACGTTCCTTTGAGACATACTCACTCCTGATGTTAATTTTCTTTATAAATGACTGCATATATATATATATATATATATATATATATATATATATATATATATATATATATAAAGAAAAAAGAATTCTAATTCAGCTTGACTGATAAAGAATTATTGTGTTAAGAAGTTTAAGTCATTTAAACTAATATCCAATGGAATACTATAGAATTTTAGTAATTTTAGAGTCTTAACTATAACCAAAAATGAATCTGATTTTGACTTATCCTGTTTAGTAACTATAAAACAGTGGTAACATTGTTAAATGAATTTTACCCATATACCGTTCTACGTCATTAATTGGTTCCTAAATCCGTGACGTAACCAGGTTTTTGATAACCATCCATTCAGAGCAAAATCTGAGTTCTACAATTTATTCAATTTTCAAATGGAACCAGTGAATATCAAAATCATTAAGCAAATAAGTCAAATGGCATATGCTAATACCTTATTACCTAATATAAACTACAATATTGTTTTCATTTCGTAAAAATTATACAACATTTTAAACGTATAATTGCCATGATATATGGGTTTGCTTAAGCAAAGGTCATAACAATCATGTGCGTACGATAATGTTAAATAAATAGACTTCGCACTGCTTTAGTCCATTGGATATAACATTTGCAATCCCGCAGATTTTTAGAGCTCATAACTCTGAATCATAAAAAGAACAGCAATGATTCTAAAAAAAGAGATGACACTGGTTCATTGGCTTAAGCTTTCAGAAAAACCATATACAATCTTCATTGAACCATCAGACAAGTCGTATAAGTTGCTAATATAGGCTAATTGGCTGACTTGGTCTACCCTTTATATAATATTATCATTAAGGTACATAAAAAGTGCCTAACAGGAGCACTTCATAACCCAGGTACAATGCAAAATTCGTCAACAAATGATCGGGTGCAAATGCAATGCAATTAATTCAGCAATATAGACTATAAATAATATTAGCCATATGACCCCATTTTCTATTAATTTGATAGATTGAACTAGTGATATATAGATCTATCCGATCATACACATAACTATTGTCTTGTGTAGCTATCCAAATGCAACCAAACACACACACACACACACACACACACACACACACACACACACACACACACACACACATATATATATATATATATATATATATATATATATATATTTAGTCCTAAGAAGTTGAAGAATAAAAGATAGTGTTCCTTTAAATGCTCAGTCCATTTACAAGTCTAACTGTGTGACGTGACATTTAGCATGATTAATACGTTTATTGATACTAATTTAATGACAGACATAGGGCTGTATGTGTTCTTATATTATCGCTTTAAAGGTGTTTCAACAGGTGTTTTTAAGTAAGATTTTATTAAAATTAAATTATATAATTTTAAATATAAATATATATATATATATATATATATATATATATATATATATATATATATATATAATGAACTTTTTTAAAAGTTTGTATAAATGGCATTCATTTGTAAAACCACAAAAAACCACAAACTGGATTTGGTTAACTCTAGAAAATCGAGCTCCATCATTGCAGGTGTCCTCCTAAATCTGATTATACAGTTTGTCAATAATATCGACAAATCCGATTTTTAAGAAGTATTTAAACATAATATAAACATTAAAACAATCGAGGCATAAATATTCAAGAAGTTACGGAGGTTTTACAGTCATCACAAAACCTGAGTTAATGTGAGAAATGAGTTGATGAGTTAGTAGAAACATAAAAAAGGTGTTCATGGTTTCATTAATTATAATGGCCACTCTTGGCTTGACGCTGAACTACAGTTAGAGTGCCCCTTCGAGTATACAGGGAACTCCGGGGATAAGAAATATTTCTATTCCACAAAGATAGAGAAATTTGGAAAAAAATCAAAAGATATATATTACCAATGAACGTGATGAATAGTAATTTAAATATAAATATTATACAGTTTACATGTCCTGATCTGTTGGCAGACAAGTTCATTTATTGCTTTATAAGAAAATCATTCGTCTTCTGATTAATTAATTTCTCAAATAATACACTACTTTAGGGAAGGGATGACATGTTCCTGGAACAGCTTGCCTGATGAAGTAGTACTAGGTCCTAGACTACATTATTTTGAGATGAGATCAAAAAATTAAGGTCAATCATTTTTAAATTATGAGGAATATATTGATGCATTTGAAAGACTATGGGTATTCTGGATCATGGTGAATATAATAAAATATGATTATTGTTGTCAAAATGCTAAATATATTATATATGGGCCCGTTAAACAATGCATTAAATAAAGCAGGAAGTTGTCAGGAACTCGACTTCAAACGTTCGGATTATTTAGAGTGTTCAATGAGGTACACAAATCACAGTTCAATATTTAGTATGACCACCACGGGCATAGTACAGAGCTTGAACTCGTCGAGGCATGCTGGTAATCAGGGATGCCAGGGTTTGAAGAAGCTGAGCTTGCCATGCATCAATGACTGTCTGACGCAATTCCGCCAGATTGGTAGGCTGGTTGGCACTTGCATACATTGTGCGTGTTACTTTTGATCACAAGTTCTCTATATGATTCATATCCGGAGGCACTGCTAGCTATTCCATGGGTTCGGTCCTTTTAGTTTCCATGAAATTGGCCACTGTGCGAGCTCTGTGTGGCTTGGCGTTGTCATCCTGGTGCACATAATTATGCCCAAAGGTCAGACGAGCAAATGACAATAACCTTTCCTCCAGGATATGTAGATACTGTTACAGATCCACGGTTTGCATCGACGATGTGTAGGTCACATTTTCCACCCTGGTGGAAAGCACCCCATACGGTAACTCCACTTCCCCCTGCTTAAATTCTAGGTACGATGCAATCTTCATTATATACCTCATGTTGCTGTCTGCAGACTCGGATACGAATATATATCCGGTTAAGCAAGAATCTGCAGTCATCGCTGAAGATGACATGCTGCCAATGACCTGACAGCCAGCGGAGATGGTTTCTAGCCCAATCAATACGCGCCTATCGATGCAATGATAAAACCTTCTTCAGTGGTCTTCTGCCGAAGTAATATGCATCAATCAATCGCAGATTCACTAGCATTCTGAATACAGGAGTATTATTGAACCGTAACCACTCAGCACGAAGGGTGTTTGCTGACTTGGTGCCACCATTTCGGCATAAGCGTAGCAGTTAACGGTCGGCTGTCTTACGCAGACGTCCGGGGCTAGCTCTGGGTGTGGGTACGTCCGTCTCACGATTTCTCTTAAGCACCTTTGAGACTTTTCCCTCGTCGATAAATTCCTTCATTAAAATGACAGACCATGATGTCAAGAAAGTTGCACAAAAGTTTCAGCAAATTCCGCCGGCCCACCGAGTACAACTAGAAATATCATTAGCTTTACCCCCTTATTGATAGAGCCTCAGATATCACGCCACTGGAAACTTGGGTGTTTTATTGATTACCAACTCATTCAAAACAACACTACGTGCTGAAAACGTATGCCAAAATATTCGTCACGTATCAATGATTACGCTGATACCACTGAACAGATCATAAACGGTGACCAACTGGTCCTAATATGCTTTTTCACAAAATAATGCAACGGATAAAAAATATATTCCATATTTATTTTCATGTCTGTATATATGACTTAGACAACAATTGTCCCAATGAGACCTATCCTGGAGGTTATTCTGCATTAGCTATTATTAATTTATCTGCAATATTTGATATAGCCAATTACCCGTACTGTTGAAGAATTTTCTCTGATATCAATGAAAAAGCCTTAATCTTGGTAAAGTTGTAACTCATCAACAAAACTCAGTTTGCTTCAGTCGCAGATGAAATATCACTAGATTTATGTCTTCTTTTGTTATACAATAGGGATCCATTGTTCTGACCAAAGAATTAGTATATATATTCTAAACCATTTGGTGAAATTAGTAAATGGTATAACATAAATATCGTTTTTATGTCGCTAATATTCAAATTTTCATGGTTTTAACGCCATGTGATTAATGGGATGGTATTTAATATTCAGTTGAAGCTTGTATTGCACTCATACGTTTTTGAATGAACAGCAAAATGCTGAAATTTAATAAGGATAATAATTCCTTCTTTCTAATCAAAACAGTATATTAAACAAACCTGAGAATATTTACGTTAAAATAGGACACAGTTATATCAATTCTTCCATGTCCTGCAGAAAGTAAGGATGCATTATGTTTTAGGGATGGATATACATATCTACGCTATATGTTATTTCTGTTAATAGCAAATACGGAACATATACGGCTATTTGTAAATACATAAAAGATGAGTCATATAAGACTTTATACTAAGCAATCGAACGGACTATGGTAATGATTGTCATACAATATCACACACAAATGCACCCACAAACACCACCACTATATATATATATATATATATATATATATATATATATATATATATATATATACATACATGCACACTCATATACCTATATCCAACACCCAAACACACATACACACACACACACACATACATACATACACACACACATATATATATATATATATATATATATATATATATATTACAATATAAATTATATATATATATATATATATATAATATATATATATATATATATATATATATATATGAGTGTATGTGTATGTATATGTTGTATGTATGTGTGTATATGTGTATGTATGTGCGTGTATATGTGTGTATATGTATATATGTGTGTGTGTATGTGTGTGCGTATGTGTGGGTGTATGTGTGTGTGTGTGTATGTGTGTGTGTATGTGTGTGTGTTTTAGGGTAAATAGTAAGAGGCAACAGGCACAGGACATCAACATATTTAAACATCCTTCGAAGCCTACCTCCATAAATCTAAATACAACTATACATACGTTAATCTAAAAATAAAATGTTCCATACCTCCACATATTGATAGATGTGTGCGTATACCTAAGCATGTGTCTGGTCTACTCATCAGCCTGTGGGAACCAGCTAATTCGCTTTTCGTACGCGACAAATATATCACGCCCACAGGAAAGCGGCTACATGCAGGCTACGTACAAAAAGCAGAAGCACGTAAAACATACCATTTGATACCACAGCTCCCAGCAAACAACACGTGCGTGTGGTTCAATGGTGACTTGCTACATACATATCATAAACTATTTTGACACCACAGTTTACATTCAACAGTAATTTTCTGTGGTCCAAAAGAAACCTGAATATAAAGCATTTCGACACCTCAGATGCTGACCTCAGCTTTATTCTGGGTTCGAATAACTGAATAAATCCTACCTATATGAACCACGTATCAATACACGTCCGACTGGTCTGGCGTCGAAGTTCTTCTCTAACCTAAGTGAAATTTTAAGCCTTTTATATATCCTCAGCGTGTTAACAAACATTACAGTTTGTTCATAACAAAGAGAATGTACACTAACACAGTATGGACTCACTAAAGCGATTAAACTAAAATAAAAACAAAGTAGCAATACCGCACAATGGATTATTACGGGACTAGAACGAAATATCTCTCAAACCTGAGTAAATACTACGATTTACTCGAACCTAACAGCTAACCCTCATACGTTTCCGTTCATCACTAAGGGAACGTTCATTCCCCAATTTGGTCCTAAGTATATGCAGTTAGGTGTGGTGGGATCTAAATTAAAGCGCCTATACACTTGATCTATTTGACCCATGATCGAGAACAGCGGATTTCAGGCAGATCTCCGATACTGCTAATGACACGTCGGGATTATAATAGCTATACATTTAACAAATTTCCTATATCAGTGTAATCTAATTACTCATAATATGGAAAAAACTCTGTCCGCAGCTTAATACCCTGGAGATGCCTGCCGGAGTAACAAACGACTCCGGAGTAAAACCAAAAACAACATTGTATGAATTAATAGGTCGTTTCCCGAACAAAAAGAGGACAACAATATAATTCTACATTTACAAAAAAGCTAATAAACTCAAACATGTTGCAACAACGAAATAGCTTTCTTACATTGGTGTAATAAGGAATCTGGATGGAAATAGATAAGATGTCTGGCACGGGCAATGTGCGTTTTAGGGTATATATAAAGAGGCAACAGGCACAGAGCATCAACATATCTAAACATCCTTCGAGACCTACCTCCATAAATCTAAATACAAATACAACTATACATACATTAATCTAAAAATAAAATGTTCCATACCTCCACATATTGATAGATGTGTGCGTTTACCTAAGCATGTGTCTGGTCTACTCATCAGTCTGTGGGAACCAGCTAATTCGCTTTTCGTACGCATCAAATACGTCACGCCCACGGGAAAGTCGAAGTTCTTCTCTAACCTAAGTGAAAAGTTAGGCCTTTTATATACCCTCAGCGTGTTAACAAACATTACAGTTTGTTCACCACAAGATAATGTACACTAATTCAGTATGGAATCACTGAAGTGATTTAACTAAACTAAAACAAAGTAGCAATACTACACAGTGGATTATTACTGGACTAGAATGAAATATATCGTCTCAAACCTTAGTAAATACTATGATTTACTCGAACCTAACAGCTAATTCTCATACGTTTCCGTTCATCCCTTATTATCTGGTTTAAGCGGAAATGTAATTGCGAAATAATTATTCTTAGAATGAATGAAAATATTAAAATGTCTCTTGATGAAGGTAACTTATGTGAAGTATTCAAATGTATAAAAAGCTCTGTAAATACTAGAATTGTAACAAGGGTACATATGTTTAAGCACCGTGCTCTATCATATGTGCTGGTGTTTAAAGGGACATTCGAAAATGGAAATATCACCAATAACTTACAATACTACAATCAAACCTTTTTGGCGTCAATTTTTAGCAATGACGGATGATTTTAAATTTTCAAGATACATCATAAAATATATTACCAGAAAGGTCTTTTACTAAGAAACACATTGGTAAAAGAAGTATGCTTCAATCTTATAAATGGAGTTATGTCATTTATAAGTATGTCCTATTTATAAAACCATCTGCCGATTTAAATGCCAGATTTCATTTATTCTAGTGAAGGTTAATTCTGTACCCAGGGATATTATTTTCTATTGTTCAATGCCATAAAAATATATAATAATATATGAAGTTGTTTTAAGATATTATTTATTCTTGAATTATTATAATAATGAGGTTGGCAAAGCAATATCTAAACATGATGATTGAAGATCAGCATCCCATATGATCAATTTACATCATAACACCACCAATCATAAATACAACAACATGCAACAAATATTTAAGACAAGTTATGAAAATAATATTTATTAACAATTTATGTATATGTATATCATAACAAGACAAATTAATGCCAACACAGATAAACTCAAATAAAGCATAATAACTTCAAACACGAATAACACATAATAAACTTTGTAAAATCCCAGCAAACAAATTAACAGCATAGACTGTCAAATGAAATTATCCAAAGTGCAAACAATTATGGAAACATGTATCAAATAATGTAGAAATGCAAAACAGGCAACAATAATGTTTGAACCAATATAAAACTTTAATGACAAAGATGTCATCAAACAATCATTGCAAACAAAACTGGAATACAAAATAACCATTAAATCTATACAATTATCTCTTGCTCGTGAGATTAGTGGTCTTTGATAGGTATAAATTGTATTCCAAAATGTTAAATCAGATTAAAGATTGTAATGATTGAAATAGACATTATTATTGAAATATTATTGATAATATAGGATTAAAACATTAGATCAAAAATAGGGATGCGCAGAAAAGGGCTGGGGGATAATTGCTTCAGTTCGCGATATATGTATTTAGAAGTGATTAAAGTATTAACTTATAAGTTTCTCGAGCTTTCTCCTGTGGTCAATTTCGATATTTTCACCAATTTATCGAACGGATTATCATTATGAGCTAATTCACCCGAGATTGCAATACCTTAAAATAAACTAAATGTAGAAACAGCACTGCCACATATAATCAGCATGACCTTGACATTCTAAAACAACTAGATTTGGCATCACATCACAGAGCTTAAATGTAGAAAGGCGTTACTCTTGCCGCACCATGTTGACTTTTGAACCAGTGGCGCCTCCAGCGACCGGAGGTATTTCTCAGATAAACAAAAGCTCTCTTGATGTCCACATGTGATCGTGTACATGTGTGCGCATGATTGAAATCAATTGCCAATAGTAGTACTATATGTTACATGATCACATACTCTTTTATTAATTAACACTTTAGTTGTGCACACATGATATCGAAGGAAACGAAGCTCTGAAATCGTAAATAAAGAATTAAGTGATTTTACAGCCTAGTCACTTAATTCATAGCCTACAATTTGCGATCACTTGACAGCTGATCAGAAAATAATTTTAGGTGGTTTAGGTTATTTCACACCTTTGTGCATGGAAGGCCTATTTTTCAGAAGTTTTTTAATGAAAACAATTAGGTATATAACAGGTAAATGCATACGAACATACTTTTATCATGTCAGTTTAACATAGTCCATACATTTTTATTTATTTGGATATATATATATAATGGTAACTACAGCTATTATAACTCAATCTTCACACAATTCATTACAAACTTTCCACAATATTCATCATGTCCGTTTATCATATAATAACTAAAAGAATCATAAGTTTATTTAAAGTCTACACCTCAATAATATAGACCATGCAATAAAGGCATGCCGAGCTGAGAACAAATAATATACAGGGAATTTTAACAATGTTTGCGTTAATATGTTAGAGATAGAGAAATTAGTACTTTCATACAATCAGCGGGTTCAAATCTCTAGTGGCACAGGTTCATCTACAGTTACAATCAGTCATTTGTTTTCAAATGGACAAAATAACCCAAATTGTTTCCAGCTCTAAACAACCACTACTATAAACATATGACATTTAGGCCAGATCAGTGAACTGTTTAAAGTTAGACTAAATATACCCAGAGCTGTAATAGATTACTGTAACAGATAACTCAAAATCATCTATCACATCTAACACCAGTAAATCTGTATCCAAGAGACTGGTCTGTTTACATGGTATCTCATCATTATAGAACTTCAAGGACTGAAAAAGAACAATACCTTGTAAAATTATGACTTGAACCAAGTGCATACACAATGAGAAACACATGTTTTCCTTTTTTTTCAAGTTGGATAAAGAATGTATTTGATATGCATTTTAAGAGAAGTATACCAATTAAAGTACATGATCTAAACATTCAGGTAGTAATTCAGGTGCTGGTAATCCTTTTTTATATTAAGATATGAAAATTTCATGGGTTTGATGCCTTGTTTCTTATTTAATTAATTTTATAATACCAATTTTCACCATTAATATTTATAAATATTAATTACCATCACAGCTGGCCCTGTTTCCTGTATAGGTCTCCTATCTGTTAATACCTTCTTCTGTGATTTCAGTGGATGCATGCGGTGGATTTGCTACATAAATATTGTTCGAATAGCATTCTAGATAAGTTTATCTCTTGTCTGGTTCATGAATTCCGTTTCAGTGAAGTATATATCATACATTCTACAATTAGTATTAAAGTAATTTAAATCTTTTCTCATCATATATCTGAACGAGAACAATTAATAACCCATTTTTTACTTCTGCCAATAGAACAAATAACAAAATGACTTTTTCTGCCACTATTTGAGGGATTCAGTAATTAATTTCATACAAATTAAATTATAAATAGAAGTCTATATATATCAATAAGTACTAAATGATTACGTTTAAAAATAAATATGGATGCAGGTGATCATGTAAATTCTTAGCTTCTTATGATTACGGTAATTAAGGAAATATTATCTGATTATAGTAATGTAATTTTAGAAGTCGAATTATATTATTAATAATAACTAAGTAAAATATACTCCCACCCATAACATATTCAATGGCTCCAGTACATATAGCTGTAAGCTTATGTATATCTTACATACCCATTTTGTGATTAATAGGTTGATATTGTTCAATAAAATTTAATAAGATTTTGTCTGAACAAAATATAGATCTAGATAGATCCTGCTTTGGGCCTACTGCTTGGGTCATGTCAAGTAGGGGCGTGTTTACTTCAAATTGTTATGCTTATGTTTTTAATATCTTTTACACTAGCTTTCATTTCGGGAATGTCTTTATTTGGGCATACTTTTTCTGTTACTGCAGCCGAAATCGGCACAGAAAGAACCAGTGCCACTCGGCGCCATGTTAATGAAGTAATACGTCTTGTTATAAATAGTTTTTGATGATATCTTGCGCGAGATGACAATGACATGTCGTAGTGTTTCCCCATATCTTTGACTATTATAAGTTCAAAGTTGATGTACATGTGGATTACGCAATATGTATGCAGAAGTTGTTAATTTAAACAAAGTAGACACTAATTTTTGTTTTAATAAGTGTTGTGTATCTTCGGCCAGATTTGTCTATACGCGTGCAAAAATAGTTTTCACATGGTTATAGAAAGGTAATTCCACATTACTAAACCCAGTTATAAATATAAAATGTGAAGTATGAAGCTCTTTGTTAGAATGACCATAGAATTGCTGGTTAATTGTATTGTTCTTCACCAGCAAAGTGTCATATATATATACATATATATATATATATATATATATATATATATATATATATATATATATATATATATAATATCCATATCGATAACTTCAACCTGATGATGATGATGATGACGATGATGATCGTAACATTCTACTTACTACCTTACTCCAAGAGATGCACCATAACATTGCTTATCCAATCAGAGTTCCCAATGAGTAAACAATGAATAATGATGTGGCATCCTGTATTGAAGAGTTAGGCTCAGATTGGGAGGATCTACAAATGTTCTCCAAAAGACGTACATGTCGGTGATAGTGATAAATATGAAGGCATTCCTGGAATAAAATCACTAAAAGACTACATACAGAAAATGGCTGATCTCAAGTTAATTGACAAAGATATGGGTCACATACTAGAACTTGTGACATATATGGAAGATATACTTTACAGTAATGCCATTAAGATGAAAAATAAATCTACGCATGGCAATTTCAATTTATTTTTAAAACATTATTTTCAAAACTATATTAAATCTGAATTACGAAAACAAATATACCTTACTGGTCCTCATCATCGAATCAACATGGCGATAAAGAATTAATCATAAGTCCATAGTATTGAAAGACTCGACTGACCTGTTCAAAGCTAATATCTTCACAATAATAAAGAATTATAATCTCAGCCAGAAAAATTATCTAATTTAAAACGTTAAATTGAAATAGTTGTGATAATATAGAGGTATATATATATATATATATATATATATATATATATATATATATATATATATATGTATATATATATATTTTCTCAGACAAGAACATCAAAGTTCATAAATATTTCAATAATTAATAATGTAGATATGTATAGAAATAGATCCATCATACTTGTGTTGATGTTTCTCACATGTACTGAATTTATTTTGAAAACATTATTATTATCATGTTTTCCTATGCATGTTCCCAAATTAAATCACCTGTTTACCATATGATACAGATTAAGAGCTTTGTCAACATATTATATATGCCTAAACATATATATTCAACAATTAGCTATATTATCCATATATCTATAGTTTTAAATAAATTATGCAGTAAATATGCTAGTCTTCTTACCAATTCTATCAGTCTAAGACATTATCACAGATTTTGATTCTACGCCCTTTTGCAAATAAATACACCTGTAAAACCTGTACAAATCTAGTTAAATAATAGATAAATATTTCCTAAATTATATTCTTGCTCAGATATACGTATTTCTAAAGCATTCACTAATAAGGTAATTGATTAAAGTCCCACAATGTGATACCAAATTAAGCAGACAAGTACCAGAAGCTACTCACAATGAACCACCGTATATAATTATTTGTGTGTGGATACTTTGTGCTTATGAAGGAAAAAAACACACTTAAATATCAATGTACTGTATATATCTGTGATAATATTACCACAAGTTATATTGATCAAACCGATATACGGCTCAGTCCCCGGTAGAACACACTCTGTATAAATTAAAACTTTTATGAAGACTCCTTTATATTTTGTATATATATAGTTGAAAAAACTATTTTAAAAAGGGAAGAATAAACGACACTAAATAGGCTGTTTAAAATATAGTCACCAAAGGGACCATACAAATCCAGTATTAGTAATAACGGAAAAATGTATATATATATATATATATATATATAATATATATATATATATATATATATATAATATTTTTTTTTTCTTTTATTATTAAAATTATTAATATTATTATTATTATTTTATCACTTATCACATTCATAAAGGGATATTTGGTTTGTATACTTTTTCTGGCATTGTTGTTCAAAATATTTCAAAAATCGACTTATTTCAATAATATACTTACTTTTTTTAAAATCTGACTATCAAATATGAGGTTTACTTAATGACATATAAAAACATTCTTCCCGGTCTTTGTGCGTGACATATGGCTGATATGATGAATTTTAGTAATAATAAACCGTATTCCTATTCTACTTTACAGGATATTAAAGCACAATGATGATATAAAAGCAAAATTATGCGAATGATACATGTAATAGATTGCTTTTGACTTATATTTTCCTTGCTATATTCAGTCTTGAACTATCTTGGCGTTTGTATATCTATCGCATTCTAACTTTGTACTATAAATAATACCTAACCTGGGATTATTAATATTCGCTGACATGTGGACAAAGTAGATTATTCTTGGCAGTAATCGATCAACTGAATTTTGACGGAGGTCGGGGAATGTAACAACAAAAAGTACAATCAATAAAAAAGGTAAATTATTGCTACTAAGATTAGCTATCTATGATAATACGTGAGTGATTACTGAACTATATGGTGGTGGAGGGTATACATTTAATTGCAGGAGTGACATACGCGCCATTACATTGTATTATGCCGATTTTATATATTTATATATCTGGTGATATATAATTTATGTAAATATATAGTTATCATTATGCTAATTCAATGGACTAGAATAAGACGTATGTTGGCATTAAGGTTCGTAAACACTGGTATTATAACTCCTGCTATAATACTACTACTGATTTATTATTACTAAGTTCGTTCATTTTAGATAACCATTATCGACAAACAATGTACATGTTTATTTATAAATAAAAAAGTAATATAATATATACCGTAACATGTATTTGGGTTATTATGGTGGGGTAAAGTCAAACGGTTGAATAATGTGTGCTCTCGAACATTGTACTATTTGCGGATATATCGGCTCATGACAGGAATGTGCAATTAAAATGTCAAATATGAGCATCTGCGGAATGGAAATGTATGAAAATAATTAATGGACTATGGAATATATCAACTGGAGTTTGGTGCAAAATATCGTGGTAACTTGCAAGTTTGTTTAGGGAAATCAAGCCCTTTTGTGTGGATGCACTGAGCTGTGACACACAGGCAACAGTTCTGCTAACATTTATATTGATCGCGAACACAGTGCTAGAAGTATTCACTGCCCACGACATTACTACAATGAAAAGAAACATAGAACAAAACATGTCGAATGAACAACACAAAAGACAAGCAACAGCGCTGTTAAGTATGCCAGAAGGTGAGAACATTATTGATACTATGCGTAAAATGATTGTCGAATCAAATGAAGAAATGAAACAACTTATCTCCAATCAACTAGACAATAAAATGACAAACATATCATCAGGCATAATCAAATTATCTGAAGAAATGCTCAACTATGTGCACGTAACCGAATAACCGAGGTTGTTCACGATCTGAAGGAGCAATCCTTACAAGATACAACATGATCCATGAGGGACAATCTAGTATTAACCAACGTTCCCGAAGTTACAAATGAAGATAAAATCCAGACAAAATACGCCATATTAGAATTCCTATCAAACAACTTCTCATTGATAGTGCACATCTCCAGCAGATTGTTATAACCAGGGTTCGTAGAATGGGCGTGAGAGGCAGCTACCCCAAGGGCAATCGTCGTAAAAATGAATGATATATGCAAGAGGATAGTATGGTCCCTTGTACACAACTTGGAAGAATACACCATTCAATGTCACCATCCATATGCCCCACGAACTATCCGAACGCCGAAAACAAATGATTTCCATGTACAAAAAAGCCCGGGTGCAAAACCGACCTGTAAAATGTGTAGATGAAAAGCTAATGATGAACAATAATATCCACGAAGTCCATCAAGATACCGTTAATGATATAAATATCGATACCACAGACCTAGCGACTTCGATACACGTAGTACGAACTCCACCGAAATATTACAAGGGAAGTACTTTCCAGGGCTCCGTGATCCCGACTACCAGTACTGATGATGTAAGGCCAGGACTTCATGCCGTTTATAGTGACTTGCGCTGTGCTCGTGCTGCCCAGAATACATATGCATACAGACTCCGAACATCAAATGGAGACATATTTGAACATTATTATGATGATGGCGAGTTTGGTGCTGGTCGAAAATTACTTAACTTGATGAAAGAGAAAGATACTATAAACAGCATGATTTGTGTCACCCATTGGTCTGGTGGCACCCACTTAGGTCCATCCAGATTTGCCCACATTATTGAAGCCGCCAGGATTGTATTGAACTTGTCTTAAATTATAACATGTTTGTTTCCATCAGATGATCGTTATGTTTGGTAAATTTATTTTACATATATGTCCAGAGCTCTTTTTGTATATCTTTATCAGTAGTGTGTGTACATGCTTGGAGGCATGGTGTGTTGTATTACATTGTATATATCAATGGATGTAAGCTATGAATAGGTAGCTAAATTATGAGAATAAAGTATCAGGTATATAATATTATATAATGTAATATAATTTAATATTATGTAATATAATATAGTATAATGTGATGCGATATTATATGATGTAATATGATATGATATGGTATGATATGGTTTGGTATGGTATAATATGATATGATGTTATATAATATAATATAATATAATATAATATAATATAATATAATATAATATAATATAATATAATATAATATAATATAATGATATAATTTGATTTAATATAATGATATGATATAATAAAATACAGTGTATTATGTTACAGTATAATATGATATAATATAGTATGATATAGTATGATATAGTACAGCATAGTATAGTGTAGTATAGTATGGCATAGTTTAATATAATGTAATATAATATGACATAATATGATATGATATGATATGATATATTAGGTGTGGACATAGATGAGGTATATGTAAAATGTTAGTAACAATGGCTGGTAAATATCAAGAGTGTCCAGTTGGTGTGAATCGTGAACTTTTTTATCTAAGATAACAAAACGTTGCCCAACGGAAATCTTATAATATTGTGCTTGCAACAGAATCAAATTATTTTCAAGTCCCATAGTGCCGCTGAGTGAATAATATGCTGTACCTTCTTAAAACTAAAGAGGAATTTTCAGTATTCTGCCTAAATTTAAACTTTGGGGGCCCGGTTCGTTTTTTTGATTCATAAAAAGGGAAATTGCAAAGCTTTACGAAGAGTAAATGTTTTTTGGTATTTAATTTTAAAGTCCCATTTATTTTATC
>JAODUP010001671.1:5000-27500 GCA_025642065.1 Paralvinella palmiformis
AAACAGTGGGTACAGAGCCGTATTAACCCATGACTACTTAGGTACTACGAGCGCCCCCTACGGCAATTCAATCTTTCACCCATTACAGCTGAGAGCATGATGCTGGTAAGGTAGGCACTAGACGGCTGTACACAGTCTTATGTCCAGTTACAGGTCTCATGAAGAATTCTACCCACTTTTATGGGAATATTACTAAAATAAAAATTATATATATATATATATATATATATATATATATATATATATATATATATATATATATATATATATATACACCGTGGAGTTGGTGTAAAACACCCAAGTCAGATCACGGCAGTAGTGAGAATGTTTAGCTTAATTATCTAAGCAGCCCTATTTATAGCTATTTTTCAATTTCTGTATCTTTCTTCAAAGCAATACTATATAAACCATATAACCCAATTGTCACGTCTTCAAAGATCAGTTTTTACAACGGGCAGGCGTCATGAAGCGACTACTATTAAAACTGTTTATCTTAATTGCTATTAAAAGACTGACATCTGCGCTGAAGCAGACCGTAATAGCGGTCATAGCTTCCGTACTGTTTGAACTATGTATAATTTTCAAACCTGACCTAATTTATGCTATTCTAACTATTGTAGTTCTTATATGTTATTTATGACAAGCAGATTAGAGCTAATCTTGAATGTCATAGTACAAACTGGACATAACTGACCTAGGAAAGATAATTCTATTCCCACATACAACCAAGGTGAATTTTATAAGTTGTTATATAAAACACACCAACCCGCGAGCTGTGTCCAATGCCACCGCTCGAGATGCAATGCAGTGTTTCTATTCCTGAGTCAGGAGTACATGCTTTAAGAGTGTACTGTGTCTGCTACAGTCATTTAAATGCTGGATAACCAGGCCAAACATCTAAAGACGCAAATAGTGCACGGAATATACAGCTCTAGATCAACTTTTCTTGAATGCAGGGACCGGAAAATATGGTCTCCACGCATAGAAAACGGAACTTGTGACATTTGCTGGAGGGTCAAATACCTCATAAACATACAAATCCAATAAATACTATGACCTACTCGTCACTATTATAACAATTTACATCGGCGCTTTAGCAGACCGTTATGGCAGAATTGCCGTTCTATATATTAACATTTTCAAATCAGACCTAATGTCTGCTATACAAACTATAATTATAATATAGGGTTTTATTAATGACAAGGAGACTAAAGTTAGCCTTGAATGTCACTTATACTTACACACACACACACACACACATCGATATAAAATTTAATCTAATTTCCTTTTCTTATTAGCATGTTATGACATCCCCAAAGATACAGTGGACTAATTTAAAATCCAGAACTAACACGGGGGGGGAGCATTCGGAGAAACAAGACGCTGTATGTTTAAAGAACTCCTTAAGCAAAAAACAATTTTAACTGGATGTCTTTACCGTTGACTAGAAATATTATACGTGTTTATGTCGTTCACAGCGGGGTCTAAGATGTTTGATAGAGGATAACAAGATCAATAATACATCTAAATAAATATATAATTGATAAAAAATAATGCCAGATACTTGGCTACATCCACAGACAGTAACATAAGTATGTACCGGGACTAAAATAGAGTAGTGAAGGAGTGAGTGGGTGATTGAGTGAGTGAGTGAGTGAGTGAGTGAGTCGGTGTTATATTTGACTTCGGCACTAATCAGACGTATGACATAAGGCTGTTCTGTACGAACATTCTATTGTAACAGCCAGCACTGAGATTCGATCCTACGTTCCTCCGATCTACAACACGGTGCGCTAATTAATACCCGTGCGAGATAATAAACCAAGAATATCTGTTATAACGGTGTATGCGTGTGCGTGCGTGTACGTGCGTGCGTATATATATATATATATGTGTGTGTGTGTGTGTGTGTGTGTGTGTGTGTGTGTGTGTGTGTGTGTGTGTGTGTGTGTGTGTTGTTTTTGCTGTCGATGATAAAGTTTGTAAACTTTACATTTATTGGGTTTTTACACAATTTCCTAAGATGGTGTAATATGTGATAGATGTCATTGTGACCTAATCTATAAAAAAACATATGAAAGATGAATCCAAATGAAAATGAATGACAAGATACCCAAATATTTAAATATATCGATAAAAAGGGAATAATTTTCGATCGTATGTTGAGGAATTCTATAAATGAAAGCGTCTTTTTCGGCAAATATAATTCTATATATTACATATAAATTATAACAACATTTCTTATAACGGTTGTATACTGTTCTTTAATACTTTAATTAGTTAAACACACCCATACATACATACATACATACATACATACATATGTCTGTCTGTCTGTCTGTCTGTCTGTCTGTCTGTCTGTCTGTCTGTCTGTCTGTCTGTCTGTCTATCTGTCTATCTGTCTGTCTGTCTGTCTGTCTGTCTGTCTGTATTCTTGTAATACTAAGATTCGTTTATCTCTTTAATCTTCTGCCTCCCATCTTAACTAATACTTCTATATGTTAGATTACTGTCAATAACAGATGTATATTATCAGGATTGTTTACTATCAGCAGCTCTAATTAGTGAACAGAGTAGAAGATGTTATGGTAAAGTTTATTTAACTGTTAAAATTATGTATCTGGTCGCTGTAAAGAAATATCCCAAAATGGCTGAAACGTTTCAGGATATACTAAAACCTAGAATATACTTTATGAGTATCAAACTAAGTACGAAGTAAAATCTTCGATATCTATGATAAACATATTAATTGAAACATACTGATTAGCATATAACAATAGATTACTATAATACGTTTCTGACGTGCACTCTTTTATTCGTAATTGTTTCTTCATAAGGGGGAAGGATCTGCTTTAACGGGAACCTAGTAATACAAAAACCACAAGTTAATTATCTTGTTTAATTTGGTGTATGTTGAAAAATAAATAGATACCTTAATTCCAACAGGCGACACGTGGACAAAAAGATTATTGTGACAAAAGTGTTTCCCGAAATATATTACTTAATAAGAATTAGACATTATACGCGACGTCCACATTCCAGACACGTGTGTCAGGACAGATCCACTCGGTTATAAAGACTTCATACCAAAAACAAAATCTGAAGCCAATTTTGGTCGGAAGATTCATCCGTATATGGATCAAGATTTTGAGTCGATATGAACTGGAATGGAAGAAATGCCGAATGAAGTGATGATTATGTAAACTAATTGGTATCATTATATGGCAAGTTGGTGTCTTAAATGACGACTGTAGCCAAGAGATAAGCCACATAAAATATCGACGTCTAGTCACGTGACAAAACAAAGTTATAAATAATTGTAGTATCAGCTTATCTATCACTAATAACATGACTGTTTTAAATTGGATGACAGTTGAACACGGAAGATGGTTTAATCGCTGTCTCACACCTGTATCCTTATCTCTGGCAAGACACTGTCAACACGCCATTTAAAAAATCTTCCACGGTGATACCATTTCACGTCGGAACCGAATGTGACAATATCTTGGTCCATAAATGTCGTGGTTCGGTATGGATGGAAAATAAGTCATGACGACAATGGTAACGTTTAGAGGGGAATTCCATCGAAGGACATTACATCTTCCTTGAGCCAATATGTCAACATGGCTATTTCGCTCTCAATAACGCTCTTAATACAATTCCATCATCTTTCAGGCTGTCATCCGTCCTTCCTTAAACGAGCCTAATATCCCCAAAAGCCGAAAGATGAGAGAAATTTGTTAAAATGCACTCCATCAATAAGGTGATGGGAAGACGCCCATTTCCGGGCGCTGTATCCGCCTTAAACACATTAATCCAACACAACCTTGCCCACCAGAAGGTGCTGATTCGTTACGATGAGCCATTGAAGCATATCCGAATGGAGACAGTTCATGTCTTGCTAGAATAAAGATGGCACGACAAAAGGTTGATGAGGACACCAAAATGTTATTTGTCTTCGTTAGTATTCATTCGAAGAGGTTCGGCCTTGACGTCATAAGAGAGAGTCGATTTTGCCAGATTGGAAATATCCCTCCAATACGCTGTCCGGGGAAGGAGGGAGGGTGGATAACGGCTCCTTGTGTGGGATCAGTAAAATATGGCGCCTTCGAAAGATGATTCTTCGCATGATAAGATAGATGAGAATCTTCTTATCAAGAGTCTGACGTGGTATCTACCATCACCAGTTACGTAATTAAACTGGACATCGTAGACGACAAAAGGGCGCTCTTTTTAAAAGGGGTCATTATAAGTCAGAAAATGTTAATAAACTCTGAACTCAGGTGATATTTAGGGACAACAAATGGGTTATATTGATGGTGCGTGTTAATGATGAACAGGACAACTTTCTACAGAACTTAGTAATAATTGACAGGTAACTACAGAAATGAAAAAAATACAGACATCAAATTTAACATGTTTTAAAGAAAATATAATGACTTGTGTCAAACAAACCATATTCAATTATATTTCCACAATGAAGTACCCCAAGGCTAAGGTTTATCGGTTGGAGAGCTGTATAAATTATTATTATTATTATATTAATTAATATATACTTTTTAACTTACAAGTTTTGGTTCAAGTAATTGCTCCCTGAAGCCTCCCTACAAGATATTAATAACCAAAAAATAAGTATCGCCTACCGACTAAAGTGTTTTAATTAAACATTTTATCACAGCTCAGCTTTTATGAGATAACTTTATGCTCTCAACTATATCTCATCTTCTTGTCTTCATAAGGACACGCAATTTATCAAACTCTAACAGGTTCATTAATCGTTAGTATATAAGGGTTCTGGGGAGATTCGACATTGATAATAATAATAATAATAATAATAATAATAATAATAATAATAATAATAAATAATAATATGAAAATTCAGATTGGGCGGTTTCAATGGGGAATTTTAAAGATACTGGTCTTTGATGCTGGAAAATAAGTGAGTATTTTGTGTTTTCTGCTGCACAATTGTATCTGAGACATATGACCAACAGAGACAACTTCATAGAGAAACATCTAATAATATACAGATAACAGAGAAGATTGGAAATTTTACGAAAAACATCAGTTATTAGCTGAACACTTCTAATCTTGATAGAGTAATGTTATCATACACAACATTGTATCTTATTGTATATAAAAGTAAGTATGTGTCAGTGTGTAACACAGTGACACATACTTGTACACATTGTGCGTGTACATGTATGCTGGTTCGTGTCTGTGTATCTAACTAATCAATATATTAAATATAATCCATCGCCTTATAAAAATATTTAATCAATAATTTGAGCAACACTAATTACTTTTAATTATACAGGAAATATTCCATACATGTCATATGTCACTTAATGAGGCTCATCATCCCAGTTGGAATCATAAACATCAGGTTTTTGTCCTCATTACTAGTTATATACACTTACCTGTTGGTCGTCTAGATAGATCGGCACCAGTCACTCCGTAATCCATGAAGATCAGGATCGCACCGAGTAGTACAAAGCACATGGAATTGGTCATCATTTTGAGCCGGATCTGGATAGGGACATCAAAGTCTCTTTGTTCTCAGCGTTAACTTCTCAATATTCCTGATAGTCTACAAACTGTCCGTATCTCGTCTCTTTTCTACAAATAGTAACAAATAATAGATCGTCTTCTGGTGATGTTACCTTAAGATGGGATGATGTGAGTGGGAAATGTCGAAATGTTTCTTTTATTCTATTTCCTTCCTACAATTGAAGTAAAACGTTCGATGACGTACTTTTAATCAGCGACTCCACACCAGCCGCTAGTTGGCGTCCCTGAAGCGAACTAGTCGACCCCGAACCACTTCTCGAACAGTCGAGTTTCGTCCGCTAGATGGCGCCAAGCGTTTTGGTCGGGCTACCCTCGTCTCCGTTTGCTCGACAAAAAGTCAAAGAGCCGTCAGTAGCTCAATGAATAGTGTCTTAGACTAACTGCTATCCGCTAACAGTTGTAAAAGTGATCGTCGTTTGGTTAAAAGACTCTTCTTCCAAGTTTTCTTATTTCTTCACGACAGCTAACTCTACTCTGACCAGTTATCGGTAACGTAGCCCCTTATATATATATATATTTATATATATATAGTCGGTGTGTGCCGGCGTCGAATGAGGACAACTCAGTGGTGCCGTGTAGTGCGTGGGCCGGATCGCCGCCGAGTGGCGCTGTCTCACCACTGGTTCGGCTCATCTTCATTGTGATCAATGTCAGCCACGTTAAGCCGGAGTCGAATATGGCGGCCGGGGAACATCTTCCACCTGTCTTATCGTAGTGTCGCAAAATAATTGCTTACTTACGGTGACAGGTGACACCGAGGTACGTCTGGATTTTTATATTTCCTTCATCTGACCCAGTTCTTTCGAAATGGCACAATTTAAATTATGCTCGCCGTGACGTTATCCGGATCAACAGATTTGATCTCGGTCGCTTCTCGTCTTAAAGCTTTTACACACTTACAAGCTTTTAAAGCTTTCTTATGACGTCAACGGGTTGTCGACGGGAGACCGGAAATAGCGATCCAGGCTGTTTTGTCACCACTACGAGATGGTGTCCCGGTCGGGATCAAGGAATGTTAACGACTCAGTCACCCGGAGAACGCCATTGGCCAGGAAATGCCGTAATCATGTTAGCCGTTGTCTCGATGAAGATAGAAGATCCACTTCCGAGTAGTTTATAACATCAATCACAATAACTGAAAGAGGAAATTAATTAAACCGTTATATCAGATAATAGTTCGCTTTTTGGTGAGTTCTAGTTGGTATTTATTACTATACCGAATTGTCTAGTTATGTGTTTGTTTTTATGTTAGTGTGTGTGTTTTAGCTGTGTATAATAAGGCACAGGCACAGGTATGTGTGTGTGCGCGCGCGCACTAGCTAACATATAGCCATCACACACACAAAAAAACATTTCCATAAATACATAGGTGTATTAATACATACAAAAAAGACCTATACACATAGTATATTAGTATATAAAAAAACCTATACACATAGTGTATTAATACATACAGTAACCTATACACATAATGTATTAATACATACAAAAACCTATACACATATATAAACCGATACATATAGGGAACAAATAAAGTTTGTCTGTCCGTATGTTAGCCTCTCCCCCTCTGTCTGTCTGTCTGTCTGTCTGTCTGTCTGTCTGTCTGTCTGTATGTCTGTCTGTCTGTCTGTCTGTCTGTCTGTCTGTAGTGTGCCAGTGTTTGTATGTATATATTTTTTCTCCAGTTCTACGTGTAAATCTCTATTCACATGCACGTGCTTGATAAGAAAGATGAAAATAAAGAATCAGTATTTATTAATTGATAAATAGATAAAAGATATTAAGATTAACACATTAAATGTCGTCTGCTGAAGACAAACAATGAACTAAAGAAGAATATTATAAAAATATGTAATATTTATTATAAAACTAAAGTAATTATGAAGAGAAATTACTTCGGATATTTATTTAAGATGGCATCAATTTATTGGAATTTATCACCATCCACGAAGACAGCAATATCATAACATGCCCACTCACTCACTCACTCACTCACTCACTCACTCACTCACTCACTCACTCACTCACTCACTCACTCACTCACTCACTCACTCACTCACTCACTCACTCACTCACTCACCCGCACACTCAATCACTCAAATAACAAAGTATGTACACGATGTTTTAATATTAAATCAAACAGCGTCTTATAGATCACGTAACATGAGTGCACACACGTGTGTGTGTGTGCGCGCGCGCGTGTGTGCGTGCGTGCATGCGTGGGGGGCTCAGACCAGTTTAATCTAAATAAATAATTACCTTTATAGTTTGGCTAAAAAAGCTCTTGTTCATAACCGATGACGTGTATGCTTACTGTAAACAAACACCCCCACACAACACAAGTAATCATTAACAGATACCGTCGATCTGACAAACACACACACACAAACACACACACACACAACACACACACAAACACACACACACACGCACACAAACACACACACAAGTACTCTATCACATCATATCCCATACCCAGGATCATACGTCTAAGAAGCTGATGGGTTACTCTCTGGATCTTACTATTTACCGAACTAGGACTACTCTCCGCTTCAAATGTTTGTCCTTTCTATGTAATACATCAAATGAACCATAACATCGTTAAACCTTCCCTCTGGAGCATGGCTAAGATTTCATCTCCTGATGAAAGATAACACCACAAGCTGTCATCTGTCAACAAACGACAAATACCAATGACATTGGTTCTGGAACGGGCCACAAAAGACAACGATAACGAATGACCTATAGGCGTCCGATCCTGATATACGGGATGGCGCAGTTTTTGTTAATACAGCTGTAACTAAGATAAATAGTTTCTTGGAAGGAACCCGGATGTCTAAACAGCGAACGGATGAAATCGTCTCCATTCGGGATAGGTTTTGATGGTTTTCTCTTTCAAGGAGTTTCGACTTTGAAGTGGGCGAGGTTTTTTATTTATTCCGGCAAGGAAATTGTCACTTTTCATGATGTTCTAATTGCCACCAGTTGAGTGTATTACATCTCCCGATCGAAAGTTTTAAATTGATGACCTGGCAGCGATTAGAAATGTAATTTCTATGGGAAAAATTAGTTCATTTACTAATTTTATTGTTGATATTTGGTTCATTACACAGAAATAAATAGGCACGTTTGCACACGCACTCACGCACGCACATGCGCACACACGTACGCACAAATAAACAGATTAGCAAAACACATGCATAGTTGCTATTTGTTCTCAGCAAATTTGTAATTACTAATTTTCACCATCAGAAATATAAAGCAGACGATAATAGGTTTTTTTCTTCATAACAGACGACCAGCTTTCTATTTCATGAGCTGTACCAAAGGATAATGTCATAAGTTCTGCATCGATATTAAATGGCAATATTTATGTGGCGAGAAATGCCTGAAAACTGGATTGATTGTTATGTAACCGGAATAAATAGTTATAAATATTGTATTAATTGCTAATTAAAACACCACTGACGCCGTGTGATGTATGAGTTGTTGTATAATATCTAAGATTTCTGGGACATTATGATAATTTATTTAATTGTTTACTGATAATAGAATTATGTTGGTCGTGTTGGTGATTTATGCCGGGAAGAAGACCTGGTAAATAATAAGGTGAACGGGTTGTAATGTGAGAGATGTGTGTGTGTGTGTGTGTGTGTGTGTGTGTGTGTGTGTGTGTGTGTGTGTGTGTGTGTGTGTGTGTGTGTGTGTGTGTTGAGGGGTAGAAAGTTAATTGCGGGGGGGAGGGGTGTCCGAGAACGAAGCCAAGAGTCAATTGATCATCATAAACTGCCTAAAACGTGATCAGTTATTGTTCTTTTTTTACAACTGAGATAACACATAAATATCGTCCCCTAGAAGGCGCTATTATAACTAAACTTATGAGGTTACATTTACAAAATCTATTGTCTGCCACGATTAACAATAACTATTCATTCAAGAATCAGGCAAATAAAAATTTCTTTTATCAGTTGATTTTATTACCTGAGAGATGTAATTAACGTATAGAATGTTACATCGGAGGAGGGAGGGGGTGTTGTAGTTTAAAAATCAAACGACGAATAGAACTATCTTGAAGTAGATAAATTGATTGTTGTTGTCGTTTAAACAACAATTATTAACCTGATTAATGTCAGCCAAAGCTTCTAATATCGCTCACCTTCGGATATCGACAATAATGAAGCTAATTTGTTGGTGATTGCTCGGTATAACGACCCCATAACTTACTGTGGTACACCTAGGCCGCTGACACAGGTCTTGTCAGATCACGCCACAAGCTCGTCACAGGATTATAGACGAAGCTAACGAAGGCTGGTCGCCTCAATCAGAGTGTAGTATGGAGGAGATATTACTCGTAGACTCGTGAATGTCAGAACATAAAGACTTAATCAACATTCTCAGACTATAGATACCGTCTAGTTTGAATTAACCACTATAAATGAGGGGTGGGGGCGAGTGTAGTACTCTCGTAGATAAGGAGAACTGTGTGATAGAACCGTCAAAGGTAAGTTTGATAAGGATCATTATCAGGTCAGAATCCACGAATGACGTAATTATGTTAAGGACATAGCACCGAGATAAGGAAAAGTATTATTGTCTTGACAACAGAAGGTAAAGAAGCAAGATAACGACATTTAACCACAATCCGGAAAAGCCCGTAAGGGTTGTTGTCCATTATCCAGATTGAGTTCAAGGTCAACAAAGAGTGTTGTCCCTTATTCTCACCTCTTCCCATCGGTAAAGTAGTAAATTAGTGAACAATACTTTTGTGAAATATTTCCTTGTTATATAACAATAAGTGTTCGGGTTATTATCTCATAATTATTTATGGTGTTAGTATTGATATTATGGTTGATAGTATTGTCTTGTTGTATATTTTGGTTGATTATATTCTATTGTTGCATATAATGGTTGATAATATTGTCTCGTTGTATGTTATAGTTGATAGTGTTGTTTTATTGTATATTATAGTTGATAGTGTTGTTTTATTGTATATTATAGTTGATAGTGTTGTTTTATTGTATATTATAGTTGATAGTGTTGTTTTATTGTATATTATAGTTGATAGTGTTGTTTTATTGTATATTATAGTTGATAGTGTTGTTTTATTGTATATTATAGTTGATAGTGTTGTTTTGTTGTATATTATAGTTGATAGTGTTGTTTTATTGTATATTATAGTTGATAGTGTTGTTTTATTGTATATTATAGTTGATAGTGTTGTTTTATTGTATATTATAGTTGATAGTGTTGTTTTGTTGTATATTATAGTTGATAGTGTTGTTTTATTGTATATTATAGTTGATAGTGTTGTTTTATTGTATATTATAGTTGATAGTGTTGTTTTATTGTATATTATAGTTGATAGTGTTGTTTTGTTGTATATTATAGTTGATAGTGTTGTTTTATTGTATATTATAGTTGATAGTGTTGTTTTATTGTATATTATAGTTGATAGTGTTGTTTTGTTGTATATTATAGTTGATAGTGTTGTTTTATTGTATATTATAGTTGATAGTGTTGTTTTATTGTATAAGAATGTTTATCTTCCTTCTATCAATCTATTTGTTTGTTATTATGTCATAATCTTTATTTAATAATCATAAACAATAATATGTACTGGCTTACCTCGATATATTGATATTTTATATATTTTTAACCTGATATTTTTATAGATAATGTTATTACTAATTCTGTTGGAGCATCATGTTCGGCTAATATCTAGAATCGACTCAAGATACTTGTATTTGGAGAACCTTTCCCAACGGGTTGCAACCTCTACCATTTGTTCATGACATAACCGACACCGAGGGTAATCTCTTATCGATTACAAACTTTCGTAATTCATTACTATCTTCATTAAATAAATATTTATTTAGTCGACTATCAAAGGATAAAATAATAAATTTAATACAAATTTGTAATTGTTTATAATTTAAGTTTGGTTTTTTGTTATTAAATTCTCATGGATCTTTTGCTGATGTCTGATCAATTATCTTTGTACCTATGTATTTGTAAGAGAATCAAATACATCATTTCGGAGATAAGAGGACTCTTCTTCAAAGACGCTCTGTTGTAAGATAATTGATAGAAAGTAGCATATTACATAAAGATGATATTATCATAACAATAACTATATTATTATATTTCATTGAAGTAAACTGTCCAACAATTGAGAGTAGTTTTAGTAATAAAGTTATTATTATGATATATCATAATCTATTGATCGTCAAAACCTTTACAAGTAGCCGCTATCAGCAATCTGTGTATGGTTCAGGATGAGCACTGTAGGTGTCGGATAGTTATTAACATTATTATCCTTGTCTCTATAATAAAACTATGTTTACATCTAAACAAATACATAAGGACCTTGAAATAGACTACCAAAGACGCAAAAACACTCTAGACTCCATATTCTCGTATTGTATACCCTATTGCTATTAAAACAATTGTTCGCATATAATTAACATTAAACATTCCATAATGACACAAACACTTTCCCCTTACAACCAGCTAATTATAAGTCTAACCCCAATAAAAATCGGACGATGTAAATATTGTTTTCCAGATAAAAGAAGTTTGTAGTACGTTTTATCAGTCATGCCGTGAATTTATCTACAGGTTCTGCCCAATAGCGGATCATTGTATTTTATGCATTTATGCGGCCAACAATTGTCTTCGCAGTTACCTGTTTAACAGCTAGAGGATGCTAATCGCTATTCTTCAATAACGACAGAGATGTTTATGACTGGTCATTAAGCTCTCAGAAGGTCAAAGCAACAAGTTAATACTTCCAAACAAACATTTGTCCCTTCAGTTATTCATAATTCTTCCAGACAAGTCGGCCACATAAACAAGACTAATGGGTGAACATTTAACTGGTTCGCACACCAGGTGGCGCATTGACAAGTTGTCGGCATTATGTGCCACGAGGGGCGAAATAAAGCAGCTATGATTACGCGTGGTTTCCTCGCCCCCCTTTCTCTCTCTTTCTCTCCCTCTGTGTGTGTGCTGGTATGTGCGTGTGTGTGTGTGTGTGTGTTCTGTTTCACCCCCCCCCCTTTCTTTATATGCTACTCTAGGTGTAGTAGGACATTTTCAACCCATTATCGTCCTAAACCGTAGCTAATATCCTTTCTCTGGACAGCTGTGTCGTCATTTACCGAGAGAAGACGTTAACTAGCTCGTCATTTTATGTATTTAGATGAGCGTTTAACACAGTAATCAACCATAAACCAGCCACAAACACTCTCACTAACTAACCAGTAGCGTTCACCCTCACAAAATCCTCAAAACATTATCGAAGTTCCCCGAGTGCGAGTTCGGAGCCAGTTACAAGCTGCTAATAGGCTGCAAATGGCTTCTCTGGCATAACGAGCACAACGTTAATACGTCATCATACGTAGACCAATCAGAGCACGACTTTTCGCGTAATGTCGGCTCTGTATTGGTCACCCCAAACGTTTTATGGTAATTCCCTTCTAATGGTATTAAAACTATCAGTAACTAGTTTGTATCAAAGATGATTACTCGAGAGATGTGATCATTTCCACAACACTTACCACAACGCCACCTGTGGGCGTTCATCGCGTAAGAATCGCGACCGAAATGCGCTAAATCAACGTTAAACGATAAACATAGGATTAAACATGGCCACGTTTCCTTGATGGCATTCAACGATCGGTCCCTAACTGTAGTAAATTATTTATTTTCTTGTCCAAGGGTTAATCATCTGGATATTTCGACTGACCACGACCAAGAAGGATGTCGCTATATCAGGATCCAATTATGATGTTTCAATGATGCATGCTGGCGGTCAGGATGTGTCCGATCGGCCTCAATCCATCTTTGAAAGTCGTCCTATCTGTAGGTGGCGTGCAATCCGTCCACTGTAACAGCATTCAAAATTAAGTTCGTTAAAATGAAAGAAAGGGAATATCATGGTTAGGATGATAATATATCTGGTTCCAGAAGGCAAAGTTTGATCCAGACGCTCTCTCTCTCTCTCTCGTATAGGTGGGTGTGTGCGCGCGCGACGTGCGTATATGCGTGCGTGTATGCGTGTATGCGTGTGTGGGTGCGTTTTAGTGTGGTCCCCAAAATGAGTATGTGTCATAGTTTGATCCGGGTATATTCCACTGATAAACTGGTCTACATGTGTGTGTTTTTCGTGTTATGACCTATGTGTACTTAGTTGTTAATCTGACCTGGATGTACTTCATGCTGTAACCCGATATGGGTCAACATTATGTGACATTGACATAAATTGGTTTTTACTATTACATAGCCTTACATGATTATTCTTCGTCTGGTAACTTTGTCTAATTGTCCTTCGTGTGGTAACTTTATTTATTTGTCCCTCATGTGGTAACTTTATTTATTTGTCCTTCGTGTGGTAACTTTATTTATTTGTCCCTCGTGTGGTAACTTTATTTATTTGTCCCTCGTGGGGATAACTTTATTTATTTGTCCTTGGTGTGGTAACTTTATTTATTTGTCCTTCATGTGGTAACTTTATTTATTTGTCCATCGTGTGGTAACTTTATTTATTTGTCCTTCATGTGGTAACTTTATTTATTTGTCCCTCGTGTGGTAACTTTATCTATCTGTAATTTGGTTTTGATGTACTTTGTATCTTAATATGACACGACTCTGTCACGTGGCAGGTAATAGATAAAAAATATGACAGTAGTTTATCTCATTCTAGTCTCGACCAAAAAAACATCATAATTTATTTTGACGTAGACAAATCTAGATATTAATATGTTGACTGACAATATTGGAGGATGTATTCCTTTTTATTGATGGATGATCACGTGTCTTCTGACTAATGAAGCACAATATTCTGATAATGGCATGATTTAGTTATCATTATTATTCCATCTTCTTCCTTTCTTCTCGTATCAGTCGAGAGAAGGATAGTATCAGACAGTCATAACATACATATATATATATAATACACATAGTACTGATATTGAGTGAGTGGGTGGGTGTGTGATTGAGTGACTGAGTGGGTCAGTGAGTCAGTCAGTCAGCCAGCCAACCAGCCAGTCAGCCAGCCAGCCAGTCAGTCAGTCAGCCAGCCAGTCAGTCAGCCAGCCAGTCAGTCAATCAGTCAGCCAGTCAGTCAATCAGTCATTCATTCAGTCAGTCAGCCAGTCAGCCAGCCAGCCAGTAAGTCAATCAGTCAATTCAAGTCAGTCATTCAGTCAGCCAGCCAGCCAGTCAATCAGTCATTCAGTCAGTCAGTCAATCAGTCAATTCAAGTCAGTCATTCAGTCAGTCAGCCAGCCAGCCAGCCAGCCAGGGTCACTCAGTCATTCAGTCAGTCAGTCAGTCAGCCAGCCACACCTGGGACGTATAGCTAAGAGATCATAATCAAGACGAATTAAGACATTAGATCAAATATACAAAAGATACAGTTAACATTAGATATCAAGGTGATCCGTGAAGGTGTATCTTTAAGGTGAATTTCTCCCAACAATTTTGAAAACGATGTAAATAGATCATACAACTATCCATAAGACGGCTAAATAACACGATGAGTATATGAGACAAATATCACAATAAATATGATTATTACAACCTTGACGTGAAGATGTTTAATAGATTTTTGTAATTAGATATTTTTTAAATACACCAATCTTGATACACTAACATTTCTGTGTAAACATCACATTACTGAATATATTATATAAAGTCATACACATAAAGTCATACATATAAAGTCATACATATAAAGTCATACATATAAAGTCATACACATAAAGTCATACACATAAAGTCATACACATAAAGTCATACACATAAAGTCATATACATAAAGTCATACACATAAAGTCATACACATAAAGTCATACACATAAAGTCATACACATAAAGTCATACACATAAAGTCATACACATAAAGTCATACATATATTTGACGAGTCTTGTTTCTACTTGAGTCTTTATACAGTTTTCGGATTATTGAATGTTTACTAAATCGGGCACATTTATGTGTAAACATTTATTTCCACATTTTAACTGCTCCAGATAACCGAATATTTCAGTTGCCAAAAAAAAAATGAATTCTAAACGAATTACTACGACATTTATTTCGTAAACACACTCTAGATGTGTTTCATGAAATTATCTTAATTCAGTGAATGTATTTTATAATTTAACCTGACTTTAGTTTTGTTTTGTTCTTCCGGTAATGTAATGTTAAAAAAACATATTTTTAGCCCATTTTGGGGGCGTGTGTTTATTTATCGTTAGGTTTTTCTACTGTTCTGTTTTGTGAGAAAAAGATAGCTTTATCTCATCTAAGAAAATTATTAAATATAATGATAGAATACCATAATAATTATATTGACAACCAGTCAATATAATTATTCTATTACCAAATATTATATAAATTAGCTCAACCAGGTATCTCAATTGTAACTCACGTCAACATTTAGCACAAACTATATATGGACGTCTTCAGCTTAATCCACATGTTGATGTAATGTTTTCTAAACTACACAACTCCTTCATCCATCAGACAAAAGTTGAGCTACCGAACCCTAGCTGATGTAATATCAACTACTGCCTGAACTACGGATAAAGATATCAATATTTACGTGTAGTTTAATCATAGATTGGTCTAATCTTACCCCCCCCCCCACAATCATACAACGTTAGAAACGAGACAGTCAAACTCTTCTGCTTCATTCCATAGACAATCTAGATCTAGAAGGATCTGGCTGAAGCCGGTTATCCTCTCTCAGGTGATACAAGGATGGCCATTATTCTGTGATAACTATATTAGCTAGTACAGCTTAACGTGACACTATGACAAGCTGACTGACCATATGACCGGCCGTATATATATATATATATATATATATATATATATATACTTTATGATGCCGAGGTCAATTGCCAAGAGGTGCTCCCTAGATGGTTGTAAAGCGATAAAACTCGGCTAGCAGATGACATTACAGCACCTATTTCTGCCAGGTTATGGCTCTTCGTGGGTTGTATTCGTACCTAAACGTGCGCCCATCCTATTATCGTCACGTCTTAGTATGTGGTTCGCCACTAATAAACTTTGGACCTTGTATACCCCGCCACATCCAGCCTCGTTTAGGGTCCTCTGTCATCGATGGTAATTGTTAAGAACATCCCTTTATATCCTTGTTTCTACACGTCTTCAGGATAGATGATGAGGTGAGCGATAAAACAGCGATCAGTGACCATGCTGTAAGAAACTGTCACAATTACCACGTGCTTACCCATTTCATGACGTCATTTTTCCGTCACAGTAAGCAGCCAATTACCCAAGTTAGGTTTTTCTCACAGATTAGAAATGATGCTTCTTTCGGGATAGCAGTTTTGTCTTCTTCTCACCATGATCCCGGTAGCATTAGCTCGACTTATGAGGATCCATGTTTAACTGAGTGTGATCATCATTTATCACACAATCCTCAACTTAAACTAAGATACTTGACACAAACTGTACGTAAATATAGACAATCACTAGAATTAAAATACAATACATAAATATGTTATGTTGGGGGGGGGGCGTTATCTGATCCATTTATCACACAGTGTGTATATACATTCTGAATGAAAATACAGCAACCGACAAACAAAGGTAAAATTTATCTTACTTCCAATGGCTACCGAAATTTTCGCTACTCATGTATACAATTTTCAGATTTAAAACGAATCCTTGTAAATTTTCATTCTACTGCGAAATATACAATTCCTTATCAAAACTGTAGAAAATAATAATACTAATAATTTAATATTTTAGGTTTATCAAAACTGAGACTTTATTCAACGCTAAAAACATTACTAAACGTGACTTTTCTAATTGAGGGTACACAGAAATTTAGATCCCAAGTAACAATCCTGTGCCATATAAGGTATTGTTTTGAATATTAGGCTCGGTTCGCAATTTCCGCCAGGTGTGTGTGTGTGTGTGTGTGTGTGTGACGCCGTGTAATGTATGAGTTGTTGTATAATATCTAAGATTTCTGGGACATTATGATAATTTATTTAATTGTTTACTGATAATAGAATTATGTTGGTCGTGGTGGTGATTTATGCCGGGAAGAAGACCTGGTAAATAATGAGGTGAACGGGTTGTAATGTGAGAGATGTGTGTGTGTGTGTGTGTGTGTGTGTGTGTGTGTGTGTGTGTGTGTGTGTGTGTGTGTGTGTGTGTGTGTGTGTGTCCTCTTTTAATATTGCTGACAAAGGCAAACACAAAATGTTCACGTCATAAGATAAAACTAAATTTCCCCATAAATGTGAATATCACATTGACAATAATCTAATAAAGGTATTTCTGGAATAGCGAGTTAAATGAGTCACATTCAAAGATCAATGAATTTAAAAAAAAAAAAAACAACAACAACAACTAAAGGCTGACAGTTCAATTCACCATTTTATTTAACATCAAATAGCTGCAACATATCATACTATTATAGTAAGACAAAGTCGAAGGAGGGAACGTAACAATTTGTCTTAAACGAATTATATACATATTACCTAAAAAAATAAAATTTTGTCTAAATCCTTATAAATATTAAGTATACTACACAAAGTCATACTCGAAACAACGAAACTCAACTAGTCTGAAAATAATGACCAGTTTGTGGACATTAAAAATTAACTCTGTTTGGTTGTTAGGGATGAGAAAACCACAGAACAGAGGAAAAAGATTAGCCAAATTAGTCAACTAGTGATTATTGAACAGAAAAATATTGTCTACAACAAGCTAGCTCTTGTATCAGAATTCTCGTATTTCTAGGAGACCATTACGTGGTTGACGGATTCTGATGAGAGATACCCATTGGACATCACTCAGGTAGAGAGGGACTTGTGCTTTGATGTTTACCACACAAATTTCTACCTAGATATTCTACAGTAAAGCAACAATAGGTCAATTTTGTATCCAAATGAGTTTCTCGCCACAAATATTACGCAATATTCAAAACCAAATTATTTTTAGAAGGATGAGTAATTGGTTTATAAGGATTACAATAGGGATAAGACATTAGTGTTTATGTGACAAGGTCATGTCTATAAGGTCAAGTATTCTTGCTTCAAACAAATATCCAAAATAACTTGTGTCCGCTAATAAATGTCTTGTCTTAGCTCAAATATAAACGGAAATGAACCTTTTCTGGGATGAAAAATAATTAAAAACGAAAAATTTAAATTTTCATTTAATGGCCTTAACTACTAATGACAAATAGACTTTTGTTTAAGGACGAAGGTTCATGTGGATAAACAGTTCATAAAACTATTTTCATGTTAATTGAACTACGAAATAAATGTATGTGTGTGTGTACGCGCGCCCACACACATACACACACACACACACACACACATTATTTGACTTTTAATTTTATCTATCATGTCTTTAAATATCTAGACGGATACTTGATCAAATTGTTATTTTATTGTTTATAGCTCATTGTAGTAATGGAGTTTCATTAAAACTACATTATTATTATTATCATCATTATCATCATCAAGGTCATCATTCTTGTTGTATTCACCCTGTGACGGGTTCAGTTTGTATTTTTAATATTTATGTTACAAATTACAATAAACCATCAATATCCGTGTTTCAGTATTTAGGTGCACATTAAAAATATCACAAAACATGTAAAAGTTAATTAATATTTATTTGGGAACCGACTAGTGATAAAATATACCTGAGAGGGGGATATTAAAGTGATTCTTTATTAGACGATATCTTTATTTCTTCAGATTAATTGAATAAAAATGACTCTAATTGGCATTATTAGTCAATCTATCACCTATATATATACATAAATTAAGTGTTGATATTGGTAAAAAGATCATAATAAATTGGTGTTTACATCGATTACTTTTAAGTGGTCATCATGTGACTAATTAATTAATTATACATCAGAATATACACCAACTGCTCAGCACGTTACCAATTATATATAGCCAACTATATCAACACACACACACACACACACACACACACATTTAGTTTTATCTTATGAAGTGAACATTTTGTGTTTGCCTTTGGCAGCAATATTAAAACAAGACACACAAGGTAGGCTAAATGGGCTATATATATATATATATATATATATATATATATATATATATCACGCCTTAATGGCACATTTAATTAGAGAGTATGATTCGTAGCCGAAGGGTCGCGGGTTCGAAGCGTCCACAGAAATGAGAACATGACAGGACGTGATGGCTATTTGTTTGAGTAACGTTTTGCGCTTTTAATGCAGCATGTTGTGTATACTCCCTCGGGAGTTGAGGTAGGTGCTGGATTTGAAGCAAATCTGAGTCAGGGATAATAATATTGTACAGCGCCTGAGAACAGGGTTACCTGGATCTGGTGTTGTATAAATACGCATTATTATTATTATTATTATTATTATTAAATTATATACATACATACATACACATATACACACCCAACATATATACACATACATACATATACACATATGTACATACATATATACATAAACATACACACACATACATACTCACACTCATATACATACCCTTACAAACATACACACCAATATACATACATACACACATATACACACACATTCACAAATGCACATATATATATAAATACACACACATACACACAGACAAACACACCTTTATATATATATATATATATATATATATATATATATATATGCGCACGCACGCACGCACGCACTCACATATAAACATACACACATACATACACATGCACTTACATACATACACATGCACTTATGTATATATACACACACATACTCATATATATATAAAACACACATACACACACACATGGACATACACACCAAAAGTTTAAGCTTCTCTAATACGTTTTCCCTTCATTAGTTAATAAGATTAAATAAAATGTTTCCTTTTTTAACTTCAATTAAAATTAATATCCTTTTCCTTTGATGAAATGATAAAATGGAACGTGTGTCTTAACAATGTCACTTTTAGTATTTAAATTAACGCTTAAAGCCAAAATAACCTACCATTTTGTTTGTCCTGCTGATTTATCTTATCCTGTCTCCAATATTTACACGAGTATACTTTTCCATAATTCTAACAACTGAAGCGACTGTTTTGTGATTTGGACATATACTCACTCACTCATAGTTTTAAGGAAACAATTCTTACTGTTCATTTGTTTAAAGAACAACATATCTAAAGTGAACTGATGTTTGGCCATTTTGAGAATTGTACCCCAAATTATATGTTTATTTTTAGATTTATGTATCAATAAAACAAATACGAATTTTTGTTAAACGATTTGTGCCACTTACGAAGTCAATAAAATGGCGCGAATCTAGTATATTTTATTCATTTATTTTAGTATGATCCATTATTTATATATAATTACTAAAACAATAGATTAATATAAGTAAAAGATACTTTAATCGCAAAACTAATATCGATCTGAAATCCCAATTAATAATAATAATATTAATAATAATAATAATAATTATTATTATTATTATTATATATATATTAATATATATATATATATATATATATATATATATATATATATATATATATATATATATATATATATATAGGTAAAAGTCGCATTCAAACCCACAACTTTACAGTTTGTAGCACTTCGTTCTTCCCAAAGCTCTATTTAAGAGTCTAAACATTGGGATTACAACTAATCTAGTTGTACAGGATAGGGGTTTTTTTTCTTCCTTCAAGTTGGATTTCCCCTTCATTGTCCAATCCTTGACGTGGTTAGAGGATGGGGAGAGAGATTTTATGTCTCAGTGATCCAGAGAGCTATGTTAACAGGATCTTTGGCTTCTGTTTGAACACCCAAGTTGGACTGGTCAATGAGTAGAGGCTAGACTTATATGGACAAAGTTTGAGGTAACTCAAACAGAAACATCGAGTACTGAAGTCAGAGATATTGGACAGCACAACATACTTTAATAAACTACAATACAATGTGTCAACAGCTATAAGTAAACGGCGGGGGGGGGGAACTACCACTTAATAATTAATTTGAGGTATCCATTAAACAAAACAAACCTATTTTCATGTCTATTGTTATCTCACCTCAAATGATTGATGTCTATAATTAAAATATATATTATGTTAAATAGGCTAAAGCTTATTGATCATCATCGATCTGGCATCTAATTTAATTATATTTAAAATGAGGTCAACATCATCAAAAAAAGTCTTATCCAATTAATACAGATGACATCTTTTAGTACCGCTTCCCTCCTCTCGAGTGAGTGAGTGAGTGAGTGAGTGAGTGAGTGAGTGAGTGAGTGAGTGAGTGAGTGAGTGAGTGAGTGAGTGAGTGAGTGAGTGAGTGAGTGAGTGAGTGAGTGAGTGAGTGAGTGAGTGAGTGAGTGAGTGAGTGAGTGAGTGAGTGAGTGAGTGAGTGAGTGAGTGAGTGAGTGAGTGAGTGAGTGAGTGAGTGAGTGAGTGAGTGAGTGAGTGCAGTCAGTCAGTCAGTCAGTGAATCAGTCAGTCAGTTAGCAGCTCAGTCAGTCAGTTAGTAGCTCAGTCAGTCAGTAAATCAATGAATCGGTCAGTCAGTTATTTATGTTCAACCTCGACTCTGTTAACATCCGGGACATATGGCCGAATTATGATGAAACATCCGTCAGGCAGAAGTAAAATTAACTAACGAATCTAGGAGAATGCTGTCTTTGAGTATCTGATAGAAGATGGAGATATTTTCCCCAAATAGACGTGAGTTTGTATAATAATATAAGATCGGGAGTATTTATATAAATGTTGATAACAACAACAACAACAACTACACCAATAAACTGTCATACAAAGAATCCTTCTATATGTGTAACAATACTCGGAATAGAAAATAACATATTATGGAAACAAGGAAAGAAAGATATTGCTTAATGGATTACCTTTTATATC
>JAODUP010001671.1:30000-35444 GCA_025642065.1 Paralvinella palmiformis
ACTTATAACTGACGCTAACTTCTCTCTAAATGGTTCTCACAGTTACTTTATCTCGGTAGCCATCGACTGCGTCAAAATCAAATTTCTAAATTATGTTTCAAGAATAAATCAACATTAATAAACAAACACAATATTAAGCTTCAGCAACGACGAATAACACGCCTCCTTCGAATCTGATAGCAAAGAGTGGGCGATAAAAAGTGAACTACAAATACCTCTATTGACTACATGACTGTAAAAGGCATTAGTCACGCACGCACAATTTATCGAATAAAATATATCAGTGAGGAACGCTTAATTAAAAGATTATCTTCATCGATCAAAGGTGGATAATCCGCTGTCATCTGATTAAAACGATATTCAGCATAAAAAGTTATAAAATAGTGGTTAACACACACACACACACACATACACACACAAACACACACACATATCAATAGTTATTTTGGTATTTTTATCAGCCATGGTGTGAAAATAATGTCACTTCCTAACAAATATTAGCCATGGTGTGAATATAATGTCACTTTCTAACAAATATTAACCATAATGTGAACATAATGTCACTTCCTAACAAATATTAGCCATGGTGTGAAAATGGTGTCACTTTCTAACAAATATTAGCCATGGTGACCCAAACAATTGTTCATCCAGGTATCACTGAAGGAACTAAATTATTTTTTCACGTAGCTTGGTCGGCGGGTTGATATACGAGTTAAAATATAAACAGCTAATCTGTATTCATTTAATGACGGCTATTAGCCATTAATAGAAACATGACATTATTTCAAATTAATGCATATTTTAATTTGTATCATAAATTAAAGCTAAACGGTGTAATTAAAATAATGTTTATGGAATTATCGACCACGAAGACTTTTTTTATAATGCCAACCTGTTCCGTGGGCGCAGCCATCTTTCGACCTTTCCTTAATCAGATTCATGGTTTCCGATTAGTCTCCGGGGAGGTTCACCACCGAAGTCTTTTCGTCACTGGACCATTCGTCATCCAACACCAAATTCCTTCATCGATCAAAGGTGGATAATCCGCTGTCATCTGATTAAAACGATATTCAGCATAAAACGTTATAAAATAGGTGGTTAACACACACACACACATACACACAAACACACACACATATCAATAGTTATTTTGGTATTTTTATCAGCCATGGTGTGAAAATAATGTCACTTCCTAACAAATATTAGCCATGGTGTAAATATAATGTCACTTCCTAATAAATATTAGCCATGGTGTGAAAATAATGTCACTTCCTAACAAATATTAGCCATGGTGTGAATATAATGTTACTTCCTAACAAATATTAGCCATGGTGTGAAAATAATGTCACTTCCTAACAAATATTAGCCATGGTGTGAAAATAATGTCACTTCCTAACAAATATTACCCATGGTGTGAAAATAATGTCACTTCCTAACAAATATTAGCCATGGTGTGAATATAATGTCACTTTCTAACAAATATTAACCATGATGTGAACATAATGTCACTTCCTAACAAATATTAGCCATGGTGTGAAAATAATGTCACTTCCTAACAAATATTACCCATGGTGTGAAAATAATGTCACTTCCTAACAAATATTAGCCATGGTGTGAATATAATGTAACTTTCTAACAAATATTAACCATGATGTGAACATAATGTCACTTCCTAACAAATATTAGCCATGGTGTGAAAATGGTGTCACTTTCTAACAAATATTAGCCATGGTGACCCAAACAATTGTTCATCCAGGTATCACTGAAGGAACTAAATTATTTTTTCACGTAGCTTGGTCGGCGGGTTGATATACGAGTTAAAATATAAACAGCTAATCTGTATTCATTTAATGACGGCTATTAGCCATTAATAGAAACATGACATTATTTCAAATTAATGCATATTTTAATTTGTATCATAAATTAAAGCTAAACGGTGTAATTAAAATAATGTTTATGGAATTATCGACCACGAAGACTTTTTTATAATGCCAACCTGTTCCGTGGGCGCAGCCATCTTTCGACCTTTCCTTAATCAGATTCATGGTTTCCGATTAGTCTCCGGGGAGGTTCACCACCGAAGTCTTTTCGTCACTGGACCATTCGTCATCCAACACCAAATTCCTTGATCCCGTTCGTCACTGATGGTTGGATAAATTAGCTACACACAATCACTGTCGTTATTGTTGCTATGATTACCAATGATAAGATCAATAAAAACTATATCCAAACATTCCTGTACTAAGCACAGGTTGTAGTAAGTTGAAAATATTGTACCCTGTAACATTATATATCGTACTAGAGTGAGTGAGTGTGTTGCTTAATATCAGCGATGGTCACATCTAAGACACAAGGTTACAAAACCACTTCCTCTGGAAACATCCCGGTATCAGTCAAATTTTTAACATTGACCTGGAGACTTAAACAGACCAATTTGGATGTCACATGATCAGCAGATAAGACAGGTGAAGATGAGAATGTGGGTGGTACAAATTTTCTTTTGTTTTTCTTTTTTTACAAGATGGACAATCAAAATAGATGCTTGATAAAGCATCACAGTCAATTATCAGTCAGTCGTTCAGTTGTCAAAAAAAATGTCAGCAAATAAGAAAGGGGAAGATAGAATTGGTGGACAAATTTTTTTTAGGCTCACATTGTGTGGTGTTTATATGATTAATAATAACGGAAATCTTGTTGTGACATGCGGATACACTGATGTGACTATATAATTAATTACGGCATCAATAACGGCATCAATAATTTGAAATCAGATGTGACAATACTAAATCAGATATGTTATAATTTGTCATTTCACTGGATTGGACAAAGAATGTACTCTAAGATATCTGGATCTATCCAGGAAAGTCGCTAGCATATTCGAGATATCCAGTAAATCTAAAGATAAAACACATAATTTTATTTCCTAGTCAACAGTGTCACGAAAAGATTTGATCAAATTAAATATAAGTATAGCTGACATACAATAGATGTGACAACGACTGTAACAGAATACGAATTATGACGTCACTCGGAATAAAGCAGACTTATTTTCAGACTAAAATAAAACTAGAATATAAAAGTAAAATCTAGTCCTGGTTTTAATTATATTAAATCATTTGCAAGTTTCCATCAGAAATTTGTAATTCAATTAAAGAAATTGTTAGCCATAATTAATTAGCCTGCGAAAAATACTAGAAATAATTGATAATTTTATTGTTTCTAATAGAATAAGTTATATTTTATGTTCTATAATAAAAAAATAATATACAAAACTTCATATGGCTGATATTAGTTAAATAGTAAATAGAAATTGATACAAGTCCTTTCTTTTATAATCAGATTGAGTAACTGATCGTTTTTGTTGTAATATTTGCTAGTCAATGTTGTGTTTCGTGTATATATTGTTAGGCATCAGTAAATCTACATAAGTATTAATATATATCTTCTGACCTTATAATAACAATAATGACTAAATCTTAACTTATATTCTACAACAATTGTCGAGTCTGATCTCTATCTCGTTATAACATACATTACCTTAATTAATATGTAATGAAAAGCGGTGATTTTTTAATAAATTCCGATATCCCAAAACCACCATTCTTATGAGCTGCTTTATTTTGGGCCTATTGTTGTCATTACTAAGTTTAATACACCATATCATTGTATAACTTCATGGCCTCTTGTTATTTATCAAAGAATGTCAACGATATTTTTCTTTTGTCAGACTGATGCGTGATAAGCTAAAATACAAAAGCATCCTGAAGTGACTGATGCTCTTTAACCACAAAATCCATTATTTATTACATAAACCCGAGACATATACCTGTTTCATAACAGATAATATTAAGAGATGATCATACCTCTGTTAATCCTTTATATAGTATGTAGGAACATGGAAGCTTGTGCATGCGTGCGTGCGTGCGTGCGTGCGTGCGTGCATTTGTGTGCGTATGTGTGTGTGTGTGTGTGTGTGTGTGTGTGTGTTGTGTGTGTGTGTGTGTGTGTGTTTTAGGGTACATAGTAAGAGGCAACAGGCACAGAGCATCAACATATCTAAACCTCCTTCGAAACCTACCTCCATAAATCTAAATACAACTATACATACATTAATCTAAATATTAAATGTTCAATACCTCCACATATTGATAAATGTGTGCGTATACCTAAGCATGTGTCTGGTCTACTCATCAGCCTGTGGGAACCAGCTAATTCGCTTTTCGTACGCGACAAATATGTCACGCCCACAGGAAAGCGGCTACATGCAGGCTACGTACAAAAAGCGGAAGCACGTAAAAACATACCATTTGATACCACAGCTCGCAACAAACACGTGCGTGTGGTTCAATGGTGACTTGCTACATACATATCATAAACTATTTTGACACCACAGTTTACATTCAACAGTAATTTTCTGTGGTCCAAAAGAAACCTGTATATAAAGCATTTCGACACCTCAGATGCTGACCTCAGCTTTATTCTGGGTTCGAATAGCTGAATAAATCCTACCTATATGAACCGTGTATCAATACACGTCCGACTGGTCTGGCGTCGAAGTTCTTCTCTAACCTAAGTGAAAATTCAAGCCCTATATATAGCCTCAGCGAGTTAACAAACATTACAGTTTGTCCATAACAAAGAGAATGTACACTAACACAGTTTCAAACCCTATATATAGCCTCAGCGTGTTAACAAACATTACAGTTTGTCCACAACAAAGAGAATGCACACTAACACAGTATGATGGACTCACTAAAGCGATTAAACTAAAATAAAAACAAAGTAGCAATACCGCACAATGGATTATTACTGGACTAGAACGAAATATCGTCTCAAACCTGAGTAAATACTACGATTTACTCGAACCTAACAGCTAACCCTCATACGTTTCCGTTCATCACTAAGGGAACGTTCATTCACGCTTAATTTAGCGTCCCTAAGTATATGCAGTTAGGTGTGGTGGGATCTAAATTAAAGCGCCTATCCACTTGATCTATTTGACCCATGGTCGAGAACAGCGGATTTCAGGCAGATCTCCGATACTGCGAATGACACGTCGGGATTATAATAGCTATACATTTAACAAATTTCCTATATCAGTGTAATCTAATTACTCATAATATGGGAAAAACTCTGTCCGCAGCTTAATACCCATGGAGATGCCTGCCGGAGTAACAAACGACTCCAGGAGTATAAATCCATCAAGCAGCATTGTATGAATTAATAGGTCGTTTCGCCAGACCACATAAGAGGACAACAATATAGATTCTACATTATACATAACAAAGATAATAAACTCAACATGTTTTAATAACGACATAACTTTCTTACATTGGTGTAATAAGGAATCTGGATGGAAATAGATTAAGATGTCTGGCACGGGCAATGTGCGTTTTAGGGTACATAGTAAGAGGCAACAGGCACAGAGCATCAACTACAAATCC
>JAODUP010001678.1:0-33812 GCA_025642065.1 Paralvinella palmiformis
AGTGCATCGGAGTGCAGTAAAACTCAAATAGGTAAGTAAAACATACCGCTGTTCAGAAAATAATATAAATTTATTATAAAAACATGAAATGTTCTTCATCCACATACTGTCACAGACATAAACAAAGACCATTAATAACATCTCTCTCAAACACACAGGTCAGAGGACAACTCAACAAACAAAACTACACAAAACAAAGAGATCCTTTCAAGCAATTTGCTACACAGATGAATATTGTCACTAACAATCAACCACCCAACCACCAACCCATATGGCTCTACTCTATATGACAAATCACTCATCTGGTCACTATGGTAATATATTCAATAACCAACAATACAGCTACCGTAACTGTTACATTCGGCACAGTTAACCTCTCCCCTTCCGGTACCAATATAAAATAGCATCATGTCAAAACCAGCAGCTTCATTATTATCCCTGCACCATTCATACAACACTGGAGTATTTTCGATTGTTTCTAGACAATAATAAAACACCTGTTTCATTTGGTGACGCCCCGTATCAGAGCAATATACAGGCTGTGTCAATTATGTCGATGATAGATCATTAGATGATAATCTAAGCTTGCTAATTTGAAGAACATTCATCAGTAGGTTTGTTCCTTTTAGAAAACTATTGGTTTTATTTCTCTGACAGACAGCCCAAGAAATGTGGCTGATATTTCTGTTAAATATGTGTCTGGTGGAGACCTATTACAGGATATTAGCCTATTTCTCCGGAGAATGGTAGCTCAGGGATTGAAGCGATGTGCAGCAAATGTCCAGGTGAGGGTTTGAATCTGACTGACATTGGTATGTTGTTTGCGGGGAGGGGGGGCTTCTCTAGGGAGTGGCCCTTTGGCTATATCTCCCAGATCTGACCAGCGCCAAGGCTAAACAAAGTGCTCATTCATTCATTCACTCATTCACTAACTCACCCACTATATCACCTGAGAAATAACAATTTTAGTAGTACTTCAGTATCTGTATAGTTGAATAATTAAGGCTATCATTGGAGTTGGACTCGACAGTATCTACATCTATTGTCTGTGCACGTAAACATATTAGGGTTAATAAATGATAAACTTTTGTTTATATTCTAGCTACTTCAGCCGACAAGTGCACGTGATTGTTATGCTTTGACATGACTTCTGTTATCAACATACTGATGAGTAGGATGCCTTTAACAATCACCGTATTTAAGTAAGTTAACACATTAACTCAAATGGGAAATGGTGTTGCTCTCACACACACACACACACACACTCTCTCTCTCTCTCCCCCCTCTCTCTCTATCTATCTATCTATCTGTCTTTCATGAACAAATTGCTGAGAGAAGAATGTATGTAATTTATGGCTGTCATACAGCCCCAAAGCTCAGGTAAAACGGCACCAATACCCTAATCAGACCACCTTTATCTACGCCGCTAGGGATTGATATCTTTTACCTGAAGCTGTTAACAAGCTCACTATGCCACAGCACTCTCCGTGGTCAGGGGAACAGCTCTAGAAAGTCAATCGGGCACATGCCAATCATTCTGTTTTTATCCTGTATTTACGGGACCAAGCACTAAACCTAACAGTTTTAATCACACAGTATTACACATGTTTAATATTGTTTATATTGATCACTAAATTAAATGTTGTTTGGCAGTGGAGTGTAGCAGAATAACAGAAAAGGATGTAACTTGTAGAAAACAATCATCCACATCATTTCTATTATAAGTTAAAAGGTAGATGTGGCTTAAATATACATGTGTGTGCGTGCGTGCGTGCATGTGTGTGTTGTGAGTGTGTGTGCGCGCGCGCGCGCAAACTGGAGTTGTTAAATAAATGTTTTCCAAATATAATTTGTGGACTTTAGTTCTGTTTTTATTATCTGTTCAGTTATTTGAACAGATAATAAAAACATGAAGCAACCAAAGAGTCAGTCTTTATGGTGTTGTAGATTACCATGTGAGAGCCTGAATTTTAATCAATCAGCAAATTAGCAGACTAGGTCCGGGAATCTCTACAGGATCGTTGGTATCTGGATTTATTTTAGTTGGTCAGGTGTACTGAGACCTGTACATAGCCTATTGGAGACACTCTCTGCCTCCCATTTCACCCTCCCTTAAATGGGTTTTAATAAATTACGAGACATACCAGACTCCGGAATAGAGATTGATGGGCAATTCCAATTCCGAAATTGTTTATTTAGAAAAAATGGAATTAGAATTGATAACTTTGGAATGGCCGTTTTATTATCAGTAGTTACCGTAAATGTTGTATCTTTGTATGTTTAGAATCACTAATACCGTAGTGAGTAGATCATTACGCGCCAGGTGAAGTATGGAGCTCACGATAACCTGTGTATGTTGGCCTTGCCAGGTGTAACCTGGACAGAAGCTAACTAACACATTCACCCACTAGTCTTGATGTATTGTCTATTTAACATAATCAGTAACGTGAGTCAGTCAGTGAGGCAATTTGTGAAATATTGAATGAATCTAGTTTAAAGACGCCATATCATAGGAAGGTCATTTAAAGTCATAGCCCACTAGTCGCATTTTAAAAATGAAGGGCCATTTAATCCTAACTAGCTCACAAATTATCGCTTGAACTGATTGAATTATTTTTAATTTACGTCATCGATAATACAATTAGAGTCAGCATTACGTCATTAATCTACCCAACACACAAGCTATCTGAATGCATCCAAGATAATCAAATATATTCAAGAAATTCTGGATGATTTGGGAAGAGTTCCTTTAGTAATATGTCAATCTCATTGTGAGGCATTTAGTTTAGAAAAAAAACATACATGAAAAAGAAGATATATGATTAGGTATCGTAATCATCTCGTTTAATTTATGGTCTTGTTTCTTCATGTTTTCCAACTATTCATCTTCGTGTGAAGATCAAATCAAATATTAAATTACGACGTCATAGAATTACATGTACAATGAAAGGTCGATTATATGAAACTGTACCAAAACAACGATTATTGAAAGCTTTCTCTGTGAATCATACGGTAGTTCTTTTATAGTGTTTAACTTCTTAGTGAACTCTCCCAACTAAACATATCGTACTATTTGCTATTTGTAATTTAGCAGTTTGAAATGTCCTAGTTAAAGCTGAAAGCGATAATCTGGCCATATTGTTCGATGATTATGATGGTGATGGTTGGTGTTTTACGTCCACATTTGTGCACATGCTCGGCTAATAGGACAACGGAGGCGCCCCAAGACATATTGCTCGAAAGGTGAGCATGATAAGCTGATATTCACATTTTTCTGAACTGTTCGTAAATATTCTAACAGGAAAAGGTGCACATGTTTCCTTTTCGTCTTAACTTTTACATTTTGTTTTTGGCAGCATCACATACATATAACAATACCTCTGCTTGATACCGTCGTGAATAATGCATTACCATTATTAGCTTACGTTTCAAGTTACAGACCGTTTTTTGCTGTTAGAATTAAATTAGTCAAGTGTAACATGAGTTTATCAAGCCTAAAATCAAGTAATTTCCTTCTCAATCTCTTGTATGTACAGGCAGCTGCTCAACATATTAAATACATGGTCTAATGATGACCTGTCATCGACTTTAGAGGTCACATGTGTCATATAAACACAACACACATATACAGACTCATACACATACACACACAGAGAGACACACACATACACACATATATATACACGCATATACACACACACATACACACATATATACAACACACACACGCACACATACACACACATACACACAAACACAGACATACAACACACACAGACACATACACACACATATACACAACAGACACACACACAAATTCAAACACATAAGCAAAACGCAATACACACATACAGACACATACACATACACGCACACAGATACACCCACAAACACACACACACACACACTGGAACTATGTAAGTATTTAATTATGCATATATACTATAGCTAAAGGATGTTTAGATGTAGATATTCTAAGCCAGTGACGGTATATATGTTTCCTAGAGCACACATTTCGCGTGCCAGACATCAGGCATATTTCCTTATTATGCCATTTTAAGAAAGTTATATTGTTAGTAGAACATGTTTATTATATCAGCTTAGCTATATAAAATGTAGAAACCGTATTGTTGTCCTTTTACGTGGGCTTGTAAAATGACCTTTTATTAAACCATGCAATATTATTTGGCTGATTTAAACATCTGGTGGCGTTTGTTACTCCGTTAGGCGTCTCTATGGGATATTAAGCTACGGACAGAGTTTTGTTGCCCAAATTGTGAGTAATTAGGTTACAATTATATAGGAAAATTGTTGATTGTATAGCTATTGTAATTCCAACATGTCATTTGCATTATCATAGATCTACCTGAAATCCACCGTTTTCGAAAATAGGTCAAATATATCAACCGGATAGGCACTTTAATTGAGATCCCACCACACCTAACTGCATTTACACGTGGACGTAAATTTAAGCCTGGATGAATATTCACTAAGTGATGAACGGAAACGTACGATGATTAGCGGCTACGCTTGAGCAAATCATAGTATATATTCGGCATTGAGGCGATATTTCTTCCTTGTCCACTGATAATCCATTGTACAGTACTGGTATCTTAACTGCTTCCATATGAAGTCAGTGTACATGATACAACTTTTCATGTGCTCAACTGAAAATGTTATGTTGTGTGACGCCCCGAGAGCTTCAAAAACCATAACCTTTCACCCTGATCAGACATCAGTTTTCTGGTGTATGCATACGTGTTAGTATACTATTGAAACACACACACACACACACACACACACACACACACAACACACTATATATATATATATATATATATATATATACATACACACACACACACATACATACATACATACATATATACACTCACACATACACACACACGAACACACACCCACACACAGATGCAGATGTGCCTGTGCCTTATTATACACAGCTAAAACACACATTGCCCGTGCCAGAGATTGAGGTTCGTGTTTTCTTTTTACCAATTTTGTAATATTTGATATAAAGGGTTAGTGACGAGTAGGTCATAGTATTTATTGGATTTGTATGCTTATGAGGTATTTGACCCTCCAGCAAATATCACAAGGCATATTATGCTGCGGTTGAGATGTTCCTTTTCTGTGCGTGGAGACTGTATGTTTCCAGGTCCATGCGTTTTAAGAAAAGTTGATCTAGAGCTGTATATTCCGTGCACTATTTGCGTCTTTGGAGGCACGCCGTTTAAGTGTTTGGCCTGGTTATCCAGCATTTAAATGACTGTAGCAGACACAGTACGCTCTTAAAGCATGTACTCCTGACTCAGGAATAGAAACACTGCATCGCATCTCGAGCGGTGGCATTGGACACAGCTCGTGTGGTTGGTGTGTTTTATATAACAAGTTTAGTTGTATATATAATTCACCTTAGTTGTTTGTGGGAATATAATTATCTTTCCTAGGTCCAGTTATGTCCAGTCTGTACTATGACATTCAAGGCTAACTTTAGTCTCCTTGTCATTAATAAAACCCTATATTATAATTATAGTTTGTATAGCAGACATTAGGTCTGATTTGAAAATGTTAATATATAGAAGGGCAATTCCGCCATAACGGTATGCTAAAGCGCCGATGTAAATTGTTATACTAGTGACGAGTAGGTCATAGTATTTATTGGATTTGTATGATTATGAGGTATTTGACCCTCCAGCAAATATCACAAAGCATATTATGCTGCGGTTGAGAAAGTTCCGTTTTCTATGCGTGGAGACCATATTTCCCGGTCCCTGCATTCAAGAAAAGTTGATCTAGAGCTGTATAATCCATGTACTATTTGCGTCTTTGGAGGTACGCCGTTTAGGTGTCTGGCCTGGTTATCCAGCATTTAAATGACTGTAGCAGGCACAGTACGCTCTTAAAGCATTATAAGTACTCCTGACTCAGGAATAGAAACACTGCATCGCATCTCGAGCGGTGGCATTGGACACAGTTCGCGCGGTTGGTGTGTTTTACATAACAAGTTTACTTGTATATATAATTCACCTTGGTTGTATGTGGGAATAGATTTGTCTTTCCTAGGTCCAGTTATGTCCAGTTTGTACTATGAGATTCAAGATTAGCTCTAATCTGCTTGTCATAAATAACATTTAAGAACTACAATAGTTAGAATAGCATAAATTAGGTCAGGTTTGAAAATGATAGCATAGTTCAAACAGTACGGAAGCTATGACGCGCTATTACGGTCTGCTTCAGCGCAGATGTCAGTCTTTTAATAGTAATTAAGATAAACAGTTTTAATAGTAGTCGCTTCATGACGCCTGCCCGTTGTAAAAACTGATCTTTGAAGACGGTAACAATTGGGTTATATAGTTTATATAGTATTGCTTTGAAAAAAGATACAGCAATTGAAAAATAGCTATAAATAGGGCTGCTTAGATAATTAAGCTAAACATTCTCACTACTGCCGTGATCTGACATGGGTGTTTACACCCAAACTCCACGGCTGTAGGTGATTCGTATTTTGATTTTGCTTGGCGGCTTAGGGACTGGTGAGACATTACACATGTCTCAGCAAGAAAAGTCGCCACTCTGGATTCAGTCCCCTGAAGAAACGTCCAGAGTTTGAATTCACGGTTCGAGATTCTCTGTGCCTGTGCCTTATTATACACAGCTAAAACACACACACACACACACACACACACATATATATATATATATATATATATATATATATATATATACATACACACACACACACATACATACATACATACATATATACACTCACACATACACACACACGAACACACACCCACACACAGATGCAGATGTAGACATAAGAAAATTTTAATAAAAATACATTTCAGGGTCTTTGTGTAGATTGTATTATTCGTGATTTAGTGTAATCTATTAAATAATTAAACTTGTATAAAATTCTACCTTACATTTACATATGTATGAGGGTGTAATAACCTTGTTTGTTTATGTTATTATAATAACGCACAAAGGTACATTACTATACGACTAAAACTAGAAAAATATGACTGAAAATGACTGAAAAATATAAAAGAAAACATTGGGAAATATTATATCCAAAGTTTGTCGCTATAACATAAAGAAATGTAAAAGTATCTATTATCAGGCTGTAGTTTTTTTTAAATAATCTCTATACTGGAACAGCAGGAAATACAGTCCATTGATGTTTTGTTTAAATACTTGTCTCGGCTACTCTCAGTGTGGCGAATAAAAGGAGGTGACATTAATTGATTTGATTTACAAATTTGATGCTAAACCCAGAAATGCAGTTGCTCACACATTCCTTTATCGAATTAATCAAGCAGAAGTTCGGGGACATTTCTCTCACCTGAATAGTTATATTGTTTGTTACGTACAGTTAGCACCTGGATTCAAATAGCTGTCTTTTTGTTCAAACAGTTCATTTGGCCTTCGTTCTGCATAGCAGAGTTAGCAAAACAGAAACATTGTACCTTCCATTTCTAGTAAAATACATCTACCGGTTATCATATTCTATAGACATTTTAGCTTCATTACTGTTCGCCTTATATATATGTCGAACTGACACAGGATGTCAATTAAATGAGCGAAGATGAGATGTGTTGTTAACCGGATTGGGCCATTTATCAGAATCATTCCGCTGACTTATTTCTATGGCTCAAATGAATTAGATTCAATCATTTTATGTCTCATAATTCCAAGGATAGTATTATTGTTCCTCTTGAATGAAATAATCCTTTATACTTTTATTGGCTGATATTACTAATATAACAATGGTTTTGAAATTTCATATGTTTTTACAATGCTTGTAAAATGTAGTTTGCCAATTATTACATGCACAAGAACCAGAGCCATGACAACAATAACAGTTAATGACCTTTTATCAAAGCATGAGAAGTGTCAAACTACCTGTTTGGCTCTTGGTGGCAACGGATTATTGTCATGCCAAAGGAAAGGGTTATCTCTGTAACTGAATAAAAACAATAAAAACATGAATACTCAAAATTAGATAAATATTTAGTTAAATAGATTGATACGTTTATTTCCAATTTTCATGACATTAATAATTATACGCATAATTAAACAAATGTTTTAAACAGAAGGTACAATTTTGGCCCTGATGATTAATCATGGATCAGTTCCTGTGTGTTCTGGCACCGTCAAGGATGGGCCTACATCTACATGAAATACTCGCAAGAGAATTTGAGGTGATAAATCACAGGACTACACCAGAACATACAGCTGCCTGTGAACTAAATAAGTGGTGCAGCCTGGCGTACAACAATACATTTATTTCAGTTAGATACTTAATCGTCATCAAATTCAATATAATGTTACCAAACGTTAATATCAGTGGAAATATTCATGACCACCTACATTTTGATCATTTAACAGTTTGAAGATGACCATTAAATACACGGGTTTTCATTTGCCTTCTGAATTAATCATGTGTAACTTCGCAAGCAATTGTTATAACTCAGGTTTTCCACATCCACGAAACGTTAAATAAAGGCAATTTATCAGAAAATACAGTGTGGCATTTCGTGAAATATATGTGAACAGATTGACGAGTCACAATGGAATTTGGCATATCTCTGCTGAACGTAAAACTGCCATCTAATGAAACTGGCAAGTATTTTGCTTTAATACAAATGCAAAAAGACCAGCTTCATGTTGTAATAAATCAGTGATTTTCATTACATGAGACTTGGTATGACTGTTATATTTGGCATTAATGATCAAACGAATAGCTTGCTTTTGAAGTAGTACAGGTTGGCGCCTTGCGTATTAGGTCGGTCGCATGCCAATGTGGGTCTAATGACAACACATTTGGTTTCATTCGCATTCAATATTAGGCGATTCAATGAGAACCACTGAATGCGTTATTTATAACTGTATATACAATGTTGAATGACTGATTAATGTTTGAAATAATTTGTCGCAGCATTGGCAAATGACAATATTCTACCACTCCATGAACATCCCATGTAATTGACGTAGATTAAATATAAAGAGGCCTTAAAATTGAACTTTGAGGAACTCGTAATCTTATTTCAGACTACGCCGATTTATGTTTTTAAATTTTCACATACTGATAGGTTTTAGACAGGTAACTGATGAACCACACGTTTGCAAAATACGAAAGATTCCATATGAACTTAACTTTCCAGGAGAATATCGTGGCTTATTATTTTAAATGCATTACCAAGGTCACAATAAATACCTTAAGCATACTCTGGATTTGGAGGATTAGTATATTCTGCCTATCGATTCAAGAGATGGACAATAAGCTGGATTACTGAGTGTCTAGATCTAAAGCTATATTGATGTAAGTGAGTTACCTTTTTAAACATTAGATTTACTATAACATTTTGATAAGCTGGGGATTATTAATAATATTATCTTTATTTCGTACTCGTAGTATATTCAACATAATAACAAGAACACGTAGGAAAACATGATTATGAAATAAAACAATTATGGGTGTGTGGATATCATACAACCAATTATTTAATAAGTACATTTGTTAACTTAACTAAACACTGGCGACAAGCGATGTCGGACAACCTTACCTGCGTCTTAAACTCTGACACGTGACATCAATGTTTACTGACTTCTATTGGATGTCTACGAATGTCTACGGATGCCTACATATATCTCCAGATATCTACGCACATAAATGGCTGTCTATAGATGTATTCAGATGTCTATGCGCATCTGTGGGTTTCTACATATGTCTATGGGTGTCTACTAACGTCACTGGATATTTATGAACCAGGAATGTCTATAAACCAGGAATATTTATAAACCAGGAATGGCTATAAAACAGGAATGTCTATAAACCAGGAACATCTATAAACAAGGAATGTCTATAAACAAGGAATGTCTATAAACAAGGAATGTCTATCAGGTAAGGAACAATAGTTCACTTGAATCAGATATGATGCCTTGCACATAAATGTTGCAAATAAACAGAAATATTAGTTAACTGAGTGACAATTTTACTTTGACCACAACCTTGGAGCACCATTCACTGTTGACTTCCACAGTATCATGTCGTCCGTCACACATTAAACTACGGCTAGCTATTACAGATTTGTGGGTAACAGACCATGACACTTATTAAACTGACCTACAAAACATACAAAATACGGTATTTAAAAATGATCGACTACAAATTAATTATGCACAGTGTGTAACAGAAAATACAAGCAAATTTGTAACATTCCTCTTCACCTAAGGAATGAAAATAAGCCATTAATTTCATAAATCATTGCAATACGATATTTATATATACACGAGCTTATGAAGCGCAGAAGGTTATATATATCGAATATCTAGCAGCAAATACAAAACTTTTTAAACACGTGACAAGGCGTCAGCATTCAATTGATGTTTACCACGTGGCTTTGGCTTTGGCTTTGTTGTTCGGGGAGAATCCCCAGGCTGTCTCTTATTCAGCACAGCCTCTATGTTGGAGTGGTTGAGAAATCTCCTCCCCCACCACTCACAGGGGAGCAGTACGGAAATATGGAGCCGAAATACCCTGAGGGTGGTCACTGCCAGAGTGTTTTACGTCCTCAGGGGGGTTTTTAACGTCCCCCTTTATTTTAAATAATTCAGTGGAGACGGCAGCGCCATTTAACGTGGTCAGTCACCCACGATGTAGTGAGCCGAGAAATTAATCCCTGGAAAAATTTCGACCTCTTACGGGGTTCGAACCTGCGACCGTTGGCACCAAGTGCCGGGTGCTTAACCGCTAGGCCACCGGAGCTCACTGGTAAGTTATAAGCTAACGATTTTCTATTTATATGATGACATACTGTGACAGTCAGCAAGAGACACCCAATATGATGATTGACTGGTGATCAAGATTTGCGAAAATTGTGCGATATATATATATATGCTTTTTTCAAACAGCAATTGTAACTTCATGCTGCGTTAAAATATGTTTAATTACATATATAACTTAATTACCAGTAATTGGCAATATGCTTATGGCTACTTATAGAGTTAAAATAGTTATCCGCTTAATTTAATAATTTCATTTAATTCCAACAATTAATAGAAATCCAGCCCACATTATTAAATCTAGACGTTATTATGTATGTGTTCTGATAACTTATAGTTGTACCATAGCTCTTATGAATAGGATATTAGATTTGGCATATTTTATATCGAATATTTGTATGTGCATGATACAATTTTGAAATACAAATTTAATGAAGATGAAGTCCAAGACTGAAAAATGTATTTATTATTGTATATTATGATTAAAAAGACTATTATAATCCCATAACATGAATTATAACACTACTTCCTAATAACAGTAGATAAGCAGATGACAATAACCTTTTTTACCACAGAAGACATATTTTATCACATTTAGAGTAAAACTCAAAACATATATGTCTCCCAAGAACAGGTGAGATGGTTGCAATAAACGGGAATTAATTTTCACCAAGCTGTAACTGTTCACCAGGCATTTCTAGCAATTTTCTGTAATGAATTAAAACATTCACCAGAAAACCTCCGCTAACACTTCATTAAAAAGCTATCCTCTTTATCGATATAAACTTCAAAACTGTGTACTCGGGCTAAACGATTTAAACAAATAAATTGGCCATTCATCTCATCCAGGACTCGCGTGATTTTATTGCAATTTTAGATGAACCTATTTACACGAGGGATAATGAGTCAGTCTTTGATGACAACCCACCACTAATGTGAAGGTTTATTTTCTAATAGATTTAAAAAACTGAAAACAACATTACAAAAGGGAACTCTTTTTCTATTTACGTCGAGAATAATATTTAATGGCTACTAGAATGATTTATAAGAATTACATTTAATTGTCATTTAGTTTTAGAAACACTGATAAAACTGAATGCGTTTCTATCTACGAGTGTAATAACAGCACAGAAACTTTTCAAGCAAATTAATCCAAAATTACACATAAATATTATATTTTTAAGTTGGCAGGTTTTATAAAAGACAAATGGCCATATAAAATGTCGCTTCAGCCATAATAAACAACGTCAATATTAAAAACGATATAGTATATTTTCTTCGAAACGTTTAGATTACCATTATATTATTTTGTATTTCACGTTAGGTGTATTGGACCCACATAATTTAATATATTATAAAAAAATTGCATCTGGTTATATACATGTATTTTACCATTACGTCATCACATAACATATATAGTCTATTTGGCTTTAAAACTATCAGGTGTAAAACTAAACAGTGGTTATCGTCGAATAAATAATCTTGTTCAGAATATCTGCGTTTATATAACTTTAAGCGTTAAATAGTCTAAGGATAAAAAAAGGAAATTCATACGTCGCCAAAATCAAGCTTTGTTGAACAAATTCTACTGGTGTAATTGTGTGTTATTTTTTATTGTAAACAAATATTAAGTACAAGACATTCCGTGTGACCTAAAACGAATGCTCTGTTTCAAAGAGCGGAATGGTCAACCACGAATCGGGAACTGTCCATTACTCAACGTAAAAGTCGAGTATTCAAGAAAAGCTTAAATTCAGCTCGTGGTATATGAAAACTATCTGAGAAAATAAATGACCAGTAATATTACTAAAGACCCACAGGGTTTTATTGGAAGTTTTCATTGATATACTTATATAGTTGATAATGTCTTCGTTGAAGTAGGTAAAACACTTCTATCCTAAACAGATTAGTACAACTGATAATCAAACAATGAGGACCAAACATTACAGAACGGAAGGTATTTCTGTTTATATCCAGAATAATGTTCAAAAGCACGAATAACAATTGATTAGAATAATACTAAATTGTTACAAATTTAAAAGGTAACCGGAGGTTGTCCAAATCTTCGATTATAATAACATCATATGACTTCACCTACCGAAAGAACGAGAACTTATGTGGTTAGTTCATTAGTCTATAACAGGTAAAACAAAACTACTATATTACACAAGGACTAGGATTAGCCGTCTTTTCTAAACGAACTAAAATTTGTATCTCTGACACAGGTTTTCTGGGTGAGAATGTTATGACAAAATGTGTTAGAACCTCAAAGCCTGAACAGGAAAGTCTCTTCCAGTCTAATAGTATTCGGCGATGATATGACAGAAACAATTAAGTCCTACTTGCCGATGCTCACCATTTGAATGGAACGAAGAAACTAGAGCCCCAAAACAACCGAAAATTAACACCACAAAACGAAGAGAATTACACAAAATAGCAAACATCCTCACACCTACTTTAAACAACTGTTAGTGCTATTGTAACTTAGACTTCATATTACTTAGATGGTTAATATATTCTACAAAATAAACCAGTATTTGAATCTCCAGCGAAATAACACCTATTTGTATTAACAATAGTTTAGTCAAGCTAAAATACAGAATCTTATTCAGTGAAGATTTTGTTCATTAGTAATCTTCAATGTAAAGTATCAATTCTCGAAATAGTCCTCATAGATTTGTTTATTAAAAGCTAACTATGCAATTGAATTATCTCACCTTTGTTTTCCTAATAAAATTATATTTTATTATTGTACACACCCAGTCTACATATTCATCTTATTATTTGTATCTTTAGATCAGTACGAAAGGCTGCTACTTTCTAAGATAATCGCTACACGCACCCTTGTAGAAAGATTTTTGCATCTATATTTGAAACATCTTTTTGACTTCTAAGCCCGTTTAATGACCAATTAAAAACATGATTACAAATTCCAGAAAGAAGAATAAACATATTATCATATTCATATATCATTGTAGAGTGCGGAATGATAAATTTGTTTAACACAGTTATACCTGTTACAAATGTATTTGCTTTAATTTTTTTACTGTTTTTCATTTTATATGATTATATTCATGATACAAGCAATTAATTGAAAATACCAAATCAGCTTCAAAATTTGAAAGGTGTACATGAAATAGATTCCATTATGTATTAATACAAAACATATTGAATATCTCCAGTAATATTTCAATTGTGTGCTTTCCCAAACATATAATATTGTTTAATGGTATATGTAGTATATTTAAAGTACTATTCTATATGGAATTACCGCGGAATATCCTTACAGCTAAAAAGTTTCAATCATGTCATAAATAATTAAATAGCCAGGAGATGACAATATTTTGAATAATTACGTTTAGCATTCAATCTAAAGTAATATCGTGACCTATGACCCGCCTCCGAACTTTGTGTAGTTATAATAAAAATGACAGGAAAATACTAGTCTGACCAGTTTAATTATTATGTCCAAACAATAACAGACCTCGAATGAATGAATACAAATATAGGAAAATTATCACTTTAGATATTGAACAGAAAATTTCAATAAATTAATTTGTTTACCTAAGCGTCGATAACCATTTAATTACAACTGCACCTACCTATCTATTCCAATCCGGTGATTTACTTTAGATCTGTGAGTATATATGTGCGTGTGTGATTGCCCATGTGTATATACTGAAGTTTATGGATATGTGTGTGCATATTTGTATATGTGAATGTGAGTGGTGTATGTGTATATTTGTGTAAGTGTTAAGTGTATATATATGTATATATATATATATATATATATATATATAGTGTGTGAGCGTGTGTGCGTGTGTGCGTGTATGTGTGTGTGCGTATGTGCGTGTGCTCGTGGGCGCGTGTGCGTGTGTGTTTTAGGGTACATATAAAGAGGCAACAGGCACAGAGCATCAACATATCTAAACATCCTTCGAAACCTACCTCCATAAACTATACATACATTAATCTAAAAATAAAATGTTCCATACCTCCACATATTGATAGATGTGTGCGTATACCTAAGCATGTGTCTGGTCTACTCATCAGCCTGTGGGAACCAGCTAATTCGCTTTTCGTACGCGACAAATATGTCACGCCCACAGGAAAGCGGCTACATGCAGGCTACGTACAAAAAGCGGAAGCACGTAAAAAACATACCATTTGATACCATAGCTCGCAACAAACAACACGTGCGTGTGGTTCAATGGTGACTTGCTACATACATATCATACACTATTTTGACACCACAGTTTACATTCAACATAACTTTTCTGTGGTCCAAAAGAAACCTGTATATAAAGCATTTCGACACCTCAGATGCTGACCTCAGCTTTATTCTGGGTTCGAATAACTGAATAAATCCTACCTATATGAACCATGTATCAATACACGTGCGACTGGTCTGGCGTCGAAGTTGTTCTCTAACCTAAGTGAAAATTCAAGCCTTTTATATACCATCAGCGTGTTAACAAACATTACCGTTTGTTCATAACAAAGAGAATGTACACTAACTCAGTATGGACTCACTGAAGTGATTTAACTAAAATAAAAACAAAGTAGCAATACCGCACAATGGATTATTACTGGATTAGAACGAAATATCGTCTCAAACCTGAGTAAATACTATGATTTACTCGAATCTAACAGCTAACCCTCATATGTATCCGTTCATCACTAAGGGACCGTTCATTCACGCTTAATTTAGCGTCCCTAAGTATATGCAGTTAGGTGTTGCGGGATCTAAATTAAAGCGCCTATCCACTTGATCTATTTGACCCATGGTCGAGAACAGCGGATTTCAGCCAGATCTCCGATACTGCGAATGACACGTCGGGATTATAATAGCTATACATTTAACAAATTTCCTATATCAGTGTAACCTAATTACTGATAATATGGGGAAAAAACCTTTCCGCAGCTTAATACCCATGGAGATGCCTGCCGGAGTAACAAACGACTCCAGGAGTATAAATCCATCAAGCAGCATTGTATGAATTAATAGGTCGTTTCGCCAGACCACATAAGAGGACAACAATATAGATTCTACATTATACATAACAAAGCTAATAGACTCAAACATTTTGTAATGACGACATAACTTTCTTACATTGGTGTAATAAGGAATCTGGATGGAAATAGATAAGATGTCTGGCACGGGCAATGTGCGTTTTAGGGTACATAGTAAGAGGCAACGGCACAGAGCATAACATATCTAAACATCCTTCGAGACCTACCCCATAAATCTAAATACAAATACAACTATACAATATTAATCTAAAAATAAAATGTTCATACCTCCACATATTGATAGATGTGTGCGTATACCTAAGCATGTGTCTGGTCTACTCATCAGCCTGTGGGAACCAGCTAATTCGCTTTTCGTACGCGACAAATATGTCACGCCCACAGGAAAGCGGCTACATGCAGGCTACGTACAAAAAGCGGAAGCACGTAAAAACATACCATTTGATACCACAGCTCATAAACTATTTTGACACCACAGTTTACATTCAACGGTAATTTTTTCTCTGTGTGTGTGTGTGTATGTAAGTATGTATTTTCAATCTTGAATATTAACAAATATCAAAACACCATTCTCTAATTCCTCTACCATATTAGTTCATAGACCAGAGCCATTATTAAGAAATATAACTGGACACCCATTCAGTATTGTACTTAACATTTAGACTTGTTTGTGGCCCTTGTTAGTGTTATGTATCAGGGTTTAGGGACAGAAGTCTATAAAACACGTTGACGACGAGATCAAAAAGTTGATTTCACGTCATCATCTCTGCAAATGTCTTTGAAATCAAATGGTAATATGTTAACATATCAAATATATCGAAACTAATAAGGTAGGAACTAAGCAAACAACGCAAAACAACGCAAAAAGAAAGTGTGGGAAATAGGAAGTATATTTGTTATTCCATATATTTGAAATAAACCCGGAAAAGGCAGAAGACCTGAATATTTTTCTTTCGCATACCAATAATATTTTTGCCATTGCTGTTCATACCATCCGCCAATAGGATTATATTTCAACTAGAATTATATTAATGTGTCGGACATATTGTAAAACACCTTAGACCTGTATACCTTATATTCGTTATCGAGAACGAAACAGTCGTATGTTAGCCATACAAATTAGATTACTTGATATGTTTGTTCTGATTTGCCTAAGCCAAATCCATTGCCTAGGCGATATAGCAGAATATCAGATTACTAATAGATCTATATTAAATTCCGAATACTTCACAATTTTGGCATTTATGTTTGAACTGAAGATATGTGGAAGGGTTTGACCAGTAGATATAAATACAGATAAATGCTACTTGGCGGGTCAACGAGGCTAGTTTATTATAAATGGCCGGTTTATTACTAGTAGATACCGTAATTACTTTATCTTTGTGTGGTTGGAATCACTGATACCGTAGGGTGTAGATAATTGCGCTCCAGGTGAAGTATGGATCTCATCAACACATGTGTTTGATGTTGTTACCTGGTGTTACCAGGACCGAACCTAACTAACACATTGACTCACTATTCTTTATCTATTATCGATCTAACAAAATCAGTAACGTGAAAAAGGATGTTTGTGAAATATTGAATGAATCTTGTTTAATGATGCTATATCAAAGGAAAGGTCATTTAAGGTAATTGCCCTTTAGTCGCCCTTTGCAAAATGCGAGGGTCATTCAATCCTAGCTAACTCATGAATAGTCGCTTGAACTGATTGAATTATGGCAAATTACCTCATCAATAACACAATTACACTCATTGTTCTTTCATCATTAATCTATGCAACACACAAGCCATCTAAATTCACACAAGATAATCAAATATTGTCATCAAATTATAGATGACTTGGGAAGAGTTCATTTAGTAATATGTCAGAGTCAATATGAGAAAATAAATATCAAAAAGAAGAAATATAATTATATATCTTAATCGTGTCATTTAATTTATGTTCTTCTTTCTAATCTTTGATGTTTTCCAATTGTTAATTTAGTGGTCAAATATTAAACTACGACATCATCATACTACGTGTACCAGAGGATTAAAAACAAACTATATCAAATGTACCTTATAACGAATATTGTTCTTATACAGCGGTTATTGAAGACTTTCTCTGTGAATCATACAATAGTTCTATTATTTCCTGGCAAAATGTATGCCAAGAATATAGCTTCTAGGACAACTGTCCCAATTGGACATTTCATATTATTTGATATTTCAAATTATCCAGCTTGAAGTCTCTTTTTTATACTGAACTGGAAATTCTGGCCATAATGAACATATATTCACATATTTCTGAACTGTTCCTAGATGCACAAATTTATCATGTGTAACATGAATTTATCAAACCCCAAAATAAAGAACTTTGCCATACGGTAATTTCCTTCTCAGTGTCTTGCATGTACAGACAGCTGCTCAATGTCTTGCATGCACAGTCTAATGATGACTTTTGTTCGATTTCAGAGGTCACATTCGGTCGGTGTTTATCATATATCAAGTGACAACCACACATAACACTTTACCTAACCCTGTCCCTATCCTAACTGATGAAGGTGGTACAAATATGATGCCATAATCATCTCTCTAATTTATACCATCGTGGCTGATTCATTACCATTATTATCTTATGTTTTCAGCCATTTCTTATATAATCCAAAGATTTTCTTTAGAAAGCTTATCTATAACTCGTTTGATATTTCAAAACTTCGGCTTCTGATAACATTTTGGAATTAAATATATCAATTATTTTCTTATAATAAATAAAAACGCGATAATTTTGTACGAAATATTCTTTGTCTTACGTAATGTTGTGATGTCTCCAGAAATTCTGCTTAGTAACTAACTCTCTCTTTATTATTTGGCTGTATCGAAAAATAAGCAAATTCCATAGAATATATAATTAAGGTTTCCCATATTTTACTACGTTATATTAATTTTTGTCAATTGAATTTTGTTCTGTGCCCGAGACTATTAGGGGTATATAATGAAACTAACTAAATAAAGACAACATGATTTCAGGAATAATGTGGTGGTGATGATGATGTGATGATGATGATGATGATGATGATGATGACGATAACGACAACGACGGCAATAATAATTATCAACTCTGATACCTTTCATTTTAACGATGGGACATACATCATACCAATTATGACTTATACTCGTTAAAAATACTACTACACTGTTATATTAAAGATAGGCACCTTCTCATTACAGAAGGATGTCACAAACAGGTGCTCATAGCAATAAACAAAAGACTGCGCACATATTCAGCGAACACAACGAAAGGAAGATAAATAAGTAAACACATCCAGCTTAGACATTAAAGCTGACGAAAAGTCACAATCTCCTTACCCTACTGATCTACGGGATCACTAACTCAGATAACAAGATAAATGGCTGTTAATGAAACAACTGAGGAACTGCAGAGGACACTCACGAGCGCGCGCACACACACACACACACACACACACACACACACATATATATATATATATATATATATATATATATATATATATATATATATATATATATATATATATATATATATATATATCACACACACATCCACAACACAACACACACACACATCTAACACAAACAAACACAATCTTAAACTATAATTCAATTATGTATTATGTATTATGGAGGTGTAGGTTGTAAAGGATGCATACCATAATTATGTTTGTATGCTAAAACACACATGCATCATGCCAGATCATCAGACATAATTCGATCCAGATTCATTATTACACCAATGTAAGAAGGTTATATTGTGAGCATGACGTGTTATTGTATCAGCTTTGCTATGTATAATGTACAATCTTTATTTGTTGTCCTTTTATGTCGTCTTGTGAGAGGATCTTCTATTAAATCATGCAATGCTGTTTGGAGGGTGTATACTCCTTGTGGCCTTTGTCACTCCGACAAACCTCTCCATGGGTATTAAATAGAGGGCAGAGATTTCCCCGTATTGTGAGTAACATACATATAGGAAAATTGTTGAATTTATAGATAAAATAATCCCTACTTGTCATTAGCAGTATCAGTGATCTGCCTGAAATCAGATGTTCTCGAGTATAAGTCAAATAGATAGCACGTACAGTTGCTTTAAGTAAGAAACCAACAAACCAAGCTGCATGTACTAATCGACGCTAAATTAAGCGTGGCTGAAGATTCATTATTTAATGTATGGCAAATTCATGCGATATTTCGTTCTAGTCCAGTAATAATCCATTGTACAGTATAGTCACTTGCCTGCTTCCATAAATAGTTAGTGTACACGACACAGCATTTCAAGTACTCACCTGAACACCTTATGTTGGATGTCGCACTGAGAAACACTGTAAAATGCATAAATATTCACCCTGATCAGACAGCAACTTGTTAACTCTGTATACATCGAAACTCTATGCATACAGTTGATATAGGTATGATTTGTTTAGCTATTCTATCAACATGGTCCTATGTATAGGATTACATTTGAGCCACATCAGAGAACCGCTGAATGCAAATTGTTGTTACAAAGTAGTTATCCTTTATATTTATTAACCAACTATTGAACCACATGCGCGCGCCATTAACTGCCAGCTATGATGTCGAATGGGGAGTTTTTGTTTGCTTTCGCTTGTTATGCCTAGTCTACATACAACCACTTCCCTGCCCTTTAATATTATTCCACTTTTTGTTAATTTTAATTTATTTATTACATTAAACTATTAATGACTTCACGATCTTATATGAAGCAATGAATTAATCGTTAGTCAATTAATAGTTGTTTCAGGTGACCTTAACTGAGAGAACATTGCAAAATTAGTTACGTATAACAAAATTCTAAGGACGAGCAGATGAGAGAGAGATTCTGTATTAATGCACAATACTGATGGTTTGCATTATATCTGTAATAACTACCACTAGACACGAACAGCTCTCTTCAACATAATGTTATAGATGGACGGTATATTAGTCATTGATCTTGAGTGTTTGGAAGGCCTCTTGTTGACAGTTCCCCTGTGCAGTAAGGTTCTGATAATTATCATGATTAACATAGCATCCAATGAGAAGCCTCCAGCTGTTGTCGTCAACTTGTCTCTGTCCTTGGACTAAACCAGTAGTCGATAGCGTTTGGCATTCGGATTTCTGTCATGATAATCATATACAAGCGTAGATCACATTTTATTGACCCGGGAGTTATATATGACAGGTTATGATGTTGATTTTTACGGGAGGTTTTAACATGATATCCACTTACATGCTAATCATACTTCTGTAATTATGTTTTGAGGGAAAGGCCATAGTTAAGGTGGTAAGAGAGGAAGCCAAACAAAGTCAGAGGATTTGGGTAAATATGTTGTTGTTTGTGAGAGAGCCATCTGTGGAGTAAATCGAACTACCAGCCTTTCGAACGGAGTTCATGTTGCGCTACGTTGTTATGAACAAGACGATATGGGGCTTCACTTAGAGTTTTGAAATGCAGAATTCCATTTGCCAAGGGAAGCTTCATGTATTAGCTGAGAAGCTTAAAAAAGCCAAACCAAACCTGGGGCGATCGCCATTAATAAACACATACTCACAAGAGATATCCAATAATGCGGTGGTGTGAGATCTGTAACATTATATAGTCGTCCTTGGCCAGCATCTAGGCTAAATAACGCAACTCAACAGCAACAATAACAAGAACGTAAACAAACGAAAGACGCACTGAATAAACAAATCTTTAAATCTTGTATTATCATCTGGTGTATCCGTATCTAACATACGGAGTTACACTGTGAGGGGGGAGGCTGCCTATGATATTCACCTGAAGCAACTGGTCATAATGCAACAGAAAATTATATGTCACAGTTGGCGCAACCTATTATCCTCACGCAGAACCGATTTTCAAGCACTAGCGTGTATTAAAACTGGCTGATATATATACACTGCAGGTGTCAAAATATGTCCTAACCTTCCTACACAAGTTACTACCTTCTCCTATAAACAACCTCTTTACTGCATCTAGACCTGTGCATGAATATAGTACCACAGATAATACATATTGTAATCATAGTTTAAATGTACTAGATCTGATGCCGAAATAATATTTTCTTCATTTTCTGGTATAATCTTCACTTAAAATACATGGGTTTTGACTGATTCCACAATTTAACTTTAGTATACATTAAAAAAATATAAATAATCAAAATCCAGATAATACTAATACATATCACATTCGACACAATACAACCAAGAAAACATTTTGCAATATAACACAATTTATGTTGTTTGTTTGTAAGTTTCATTATAAACCATGTGCATTCCTAGATATGAAAAATGATACAGTTTTTGTGTATATATATATATATATATATATATATATATATATATATATATATATATATATATATATCTGAATTACAAAGTTTTGTTTCCCTAACAACTTTCAGTTTACTCTGACTTCCTTTGCTGATGCTAAAGGGACAAACTGGACAAGCCTAATTTCGGTATTATATAGAAATATGGATAATATGCGGTATATTACTGGTTTATATATATTTCCACCTGTTGTTTAGTTAATTATTCTTTCTCAGTATACATTTACAGTAATATCCAATAGACAAATCCCAGCTCACGAGTAGGAGTAGACCATAACCCGTGTTTGACCGAATTATATAGATCTCCTTAGTTATTTTCTTTCAAATAATTAGTCACCAATACGTAATTTATTAGTAGATAGAAATATCCCTGTTTTACTTTATTAGTACAAGATTCTAGTATATTATATATAGGTAATAACTACAGCTATTTCTTTCCATTTTAATGACATATTACTTGCAGTTGCGGACTTGCGAGAAGGTGACCTCATCCAATAGCCCATTTTCCGCACCTATCATTATAATGGTGAACCTATGCATTTTCTATGGCATAAGGTTTTTGGTGGTTTTATGAAAATATGGGGTCACTGATGAAATCCAGTTGGGTTGCCATTTCGACAAACCTTGCAAATTAGGGCGGCCATTATCGAGGTCAATGTTTTCAAGGTCAATGATTAAATATGCAAATTAGCCACCGCCATTAAGGCAAGGATCTCATGTGATGATAAATCCACCCACAACCTTATACTATAGAAAATGCATAGGTTCAGAAAATGACAAATATATTATACTACTTAACCGTTAATTTTGACATCAAAATCCGAAGTCATGTTATAATGGCCGATAGAACACCACTATATTTGTGTTTTCTTTTTCGTTTATCATGGGGATATGTTTTAAATCCTAATCTGGAATTTGATTCATAGCATTTAAACCAAACTTATAATGTTCGTTTATGACTTTAGGTGATTGCTTGTATGACATATCATCTTCAGTTGAAACTTATATTGCACATACAACTATTTTGTTAAAGAGAAAAATGGCTAAAGTTAACAAAAATAAGACCGAATTTGTTGCCTTCTGATCCATGCATCATATGAAGAAACTGCAAATGTTAATCTTAATTTGCGAGCATGTTCAATAAATGTGTCAATATCTAAATTAATTATCGGCCATAAAGTAGATAATATTTTTGAAACGGATAAGCAGGCTTAGTATATATGTAAGTACTGTTATTATTTAATAAGAAACATACGACACACCCACACAGAGTAATAATAATATTACGAAAAGAGTTATCCCTTCATAGTTTATTAAGTTATTTTAGGCAACTAATATACAGAACTTAACCCAAATGTTCCAAATTATACCCAAAATAGTGTTACCTAGTCTTATTTTAACCTGTAATTTATACGTACAATGTTGTTACAGGTGTCATTAATTTAATCCTGGACCAGGGGCACGTGGATTCCGTATAAGTTGAATCACTGAAACTTACACTGAATAATGTTAAACTAATTGAAATAGTAATGACGCATTTGTTTTAATAATACGTGTATTAGTTTGTTGACATTATTGGCAGCACAAATACCTCAGCGCTTATTGTTAAAATAACGTTATAAACTTTGAAGAATTAAGTAATTTTTATAAACGCCATCACTTGTTAGGTTGAAAAAACCCTGTAAAGAACAGTACTACTAACAAAATAATTTGATATTTATAATCGAAATTATTTTAGCTTTTCTTCATGTTTAATTTTTTTGCGTATCTCCTAATGACCATCAAAGCGTGTAAGACAATAGATACTCTCAGGAAAGAAAGTAGTATATAACGTTTTTATTTCAACTTATCTTTCCTAAATACTAACTATGGTCTAAAAATGCATTAATGCAATTTTGTAATACTACTATATTTGTATTTTTTACCTTGATAAGCGCCTTAAAGGAACATTCTTAAAGAATGCAGAGGATGCGATTCTAATGTTCTAATATATTCTAATATATATATATATATATATATATATATATATATATATATATATATATATATATATATATATATTATTCCAACCAGTAGACATTACATGGTACTCTTTTCTGAAACTCTTCTTGATAGTTATACATAATATGTAATACAAACAAATGGGGAGACTATGTTTATCATTGATTCTTTTCCTTCGATTGTTTTTTGGTTATGATGCCGAATTTGTTTTCTCTAAAGTAATAATTCTTCAAAATGTCCAAGGAGTAAGTAGTAGTTGTAGTAGTAGTAGTAGTAGTAGTATTCTTGTAATTTATTAGATAAAACTAATATTTCTGGGAATCTTTAGCTATTTGTCGACTAACTAGCTTTACCTTGCACGCACTTAATCCAGTAATGAATTAAATGTTCGCAATATTCCCTAATTAAATTTTGCCAACATGAATATTTGTATACCTCGATGCACAATATTTAGTTAATATAATTAAATTTGTATATCTATGTTTTGTAAGATGGTCAACCTTAAAAGGTACCGTTTGAGGTGTCAATCAATTTCGTAAAGGTCTTATTGAACTCTCATGTTAATGTGACAATACAGATATATGGAATAGTAAACGAATATTCATTTAGTAGAACAAATTCTACGTCATTAAAAGTACAGAATATTCATAACAATTAATACTGGCCGAAATAGTTACCTCAAATGAGGGAGACTCATGTGGTCTGTAATTTACTGCTTCACCACCGGAAATAAATTTAAACCATTTCATATTTACAAATAGATGTGTTGATTAACCATATTTTTGAACTCAACCAAACACTGATAACTGACATGAAGAAAATGAGTTTATGATACCTACTCAAGATAGTAATGATATTTTAACCAGAAAAGTTGATTGCAACAAGAGCCTTACTTTAGAAATACATTACTCAGTTGATCACTTACGCTAGCATGTCTTTGTGCAAAAGGTAATACGTGCCCTTCTTAATTTCTCTTGTATATGTTTTCTTAATATATTCCTTCTGAAATACACGATGTGGACAAAACTGTGTTTGACAGAAACAATTGTTACGGAAAATGGTATTCTGCAACTTATGCTGAACCTCACAAACTATTACTTCTGAAAATTTTGAAAAATAACCAAATTTGTATACATTTAATATATATACTGAAACCTTTTAAATGATTGTTATTACATCTAATACATTATACCAGAATTAATATGTATGTTCCTTCTTCAAGCATGTCCTTAATCATGTTCTCTACTTACTTGCTTATTCACAATGCCATATCAATCTTATCGGGGACATATAATCTATGTCCGCATGTCATTATTGTGATTTTAGGTTGTCATAAATAGCCCCCATATAAAGGCCAATACTGCAATTCTGTCCACTTTCCGTTACTGCAATGTTATACAAAAACTATATATCTAGGAAAGGTTCCTAGTAATACAAAGTTATTAGAAATCACTGATAATCTTCAAATATTGTAAAGAATATTTAGTATCAACTAGAGTGAAATGAACATATTAAATTAAATGCAATGTCTTCTGAAGATGAGTAGCAAATGCAACGCCAGGGAGCGTCCATCTCCTAAAATGCCCAAATGCTCTTCCCACCTTTATTTAGTTTTAAAGTAAAGAACAGTATTAATATAGATTATATCACAAGGGAAGTGACGCTTAATTCATTAGAAATATGTCTTATTGTTATGTTTGTATCATTCACAAGACAGTTACTATAACTAAGTTGGCCATTTCCATACCTACATTTTAATATTAATTACATTCATTTGTGACTGACATATTTTCTAACCCGAACGTAGGTACTTTCAACAGTGGAGCAAACAAATATTATCATGGCTACTTTGACCAAATAATCTTAAAATTTATATTCCTAGTTTAAACTGCGTACACAAATATCATACAATTTATTAACTTTAAACGTTCTATGCTACTTGATGAAGATTGGCACCAGCAACAGCCTTAGTTAACATTTCATTGAGTCATATCGTGTAGCCACTGTCAATATTGTTCAGCTGTTTAAATTATTTTTCTCCATATTATATTGAATTATGTCGGCTCTTAATTTTCCAGTTTGATCTTCTTACCTATACTTTGATATAATCATAGTGTCGATCATTTATTTACCCTTCCTTATATTTTGAAAATTATATATATATATATATATATATATATATATATATATATATATATATATATATATATAAATTTTTTTTTGATAAAAGTCTTATAAGTGTGTTGGAAATACTAATCGTCAATTAACTCCCTTTGTAAACCCTTTTGATGATTCCCACAAAAGACTACGACTACGATTTTTCAGGTTAGTCTAAATAAATTACATTTGTAAGTTAAACGATTGTAGGTCTCCATTAGCTTCATTTTAAATAACGGGTCCATCCTTCCGAAGAGAAGTTTTGTAGATAATCTCTTATGTTTAACTACAGTTTTGTTATAAGAATCTCCGGTTAATCGGATTTTCACACCACGAATGTTCATTCGTCTGTCTTTCAGAATAAAGTTTGTTAACGGATCACCTATTTTATTTTAATTTTAGTTATTGAGGTTACTTTACTTCAAACGCATTTTTTTCTGCGTGGTTTGTTATCTGCTCTTGGCTTCGTAGCTATGTAGAAGAAATGTTACTCCAGTTACATTATGCTTTCCTGTAGATTACGGATTACAGGTCATATTCGCAGTTTGCTACCTCTTTATGGCCTGGTAATTGGGATTCGACATGACTTGAGGTGTTTTTTTAGGAAATACGTCACTCGATTAATAAAATACATTTTAATACCACATGTATGTTTAATTGCCTTATAGTTGATGTTCAAGATAGTGCTTGCAGTTTCACATCGATCCAAATTAAGTTATCTCATATGGTTTACATGGTTGGCTTCCAATCAGAAGAGTCCCATCTAGCGTAAAACTGCTAAACTACAGGTATTACTAGAATTGAAAAATAGTAAATGTGTATTTCAAGGGCTTACCACCTAGCCCCGATATCCATGAGTAGATGGAAATGTATGTGTCTATCAAAGTCGGTAAGTTGACGCTCGATGGCTACATGGGTAACTCCTAACACTAATGAATATATTGTGTATGTTACGGCCAACGACGCGTTCCAAAAGGAACCCTGAGGCTGAGGAGGTTCTGCATGTCCAGGCATTCACGTGTAATCAAGATATCGTTTTACTGCTGAAGATATCAAAATTGTGGAACAAGGAGATGATGTTCTCATTATCTTAATAGATATGGTATCACTACGCAACTCAGAGCCATCTTCATATACATCATGCCAGGGAACTGATACAGATGTAGAATATATCTAAACCGAATATATCCAAATTATAAACGTAAATGTTATTTTAAAAGCCAAGAAAATCTGAAATGTCTTCATTTGGCATATTTGCTCCAATTATAAGAACTTCGATTATGAAAATTTATGTCAACCAAACTACCAGGAATATTTGAAAATAAATGACTGACGGCTGGAATTTACGGTAATAAGGTTGTGTTTTAAAAGCAAATTTTTCATACCCTTCAAAATCATTAGAACTCAAATGGTAGGTTGATCAAGACTCCACGCTAAACTGCAGCATGTTATATTTGTATATTGTCTAAGCATAACATTAATGCTATATTTAATTTACAAACATATTTATAACCCTACCATATTAGTCAGATGACCTCACTGAACCACAAGCGTATTACTTAACAGATGGCGCAATAAAACATATTTAAATTTTAAACATTTAAACATTAAACTCGAGATTACAATATACATCCGTCCACTTGTAGTTTTATTCCGAAATCGTTGTTATGCAATCCTCATTCCAATCAAAATTATTTGGGTCTTCATGATCCCAGTTGCTATAAGTTATCTGCGTCCCATCAGAGTAATATCTTATATCATCCTGGTTTTCACTATCTGTGGGCTGAACATTCCAAAACAAAAGGTCATTTGCTGCTAAAAGATAATAGAACAATATCAAGATGGGTGATTCTAGTGTACTTATGTAGTCGAAAGAATATACAAATATAATTCTAAGATGATACCTTCTTTTAGTTAAATATAATGTTAAAATATTATTTAAGTAAATTTAGCACACACAAATAATTTGTTGAACCAAGCATCCTCCTATGAGCTTAGGAATTCTTCATTGATATAAGCTTTTGAATCTATTTGTAATCACAATTGACAAGTGTTTTTTCCTAACAACTGATAATTTTAATGTTCATGGTACGAAAGTTCGTGGGAATTGCTTCAGTTTTAAAATTGTTCGGTATTGGGTAGGCCCTGTAGCAAAATATATTATGTTACTATTACAAATGTTATTAATATCACTATTACTGCCACTACTACTAACATGGTGCTGCTGCTACTAGTGTTGTTAGTTATGCTAATGCCACTATTATTTTGATGATACCCAATATTTATTATTTAAATATTTCATTAAGTTTTTACATGAATAGAGCATTTGAATGGCTCTATTAAAAGTTAATTCTAGACAATGGCACTTATTAAATTACAATTATTACTTCTGCTGCTATTACGTTCACTACTCTTCTACGACTATCACTACAACAACTAATAATAACATAAGTCATTTTATTATTCCTACAACAGCGGTAACAATAACTAAATATAATATAGTATTATTATAAATAACACTTCCTACGTCTTCTATACTACTACTGCTAAAACTACTACAACTACTAATACAAATAATATTAATAATAATAAATTAAAATAAAATAAAATAAAATAATAATAATAATACGTATTTGTATTATTGAGATTTCTGTAATTTCTACTATTAACTAAAGCTGCCAATGTTAATAATATTATTACTAATAGTACAAACAGAATAACAGGTTCTATTTATGTCGCTATTACTGTTTCTGCTATTTGTAATATTAAAACTAATAATATTAGTTTTACAGCAACACAAATAAAAAACCTTTTCCACACTTAATTGTAATGCATGGTTTATGATGTAGACCGTTTCGTACATTTCTTTATTCGCTATCTTTATAAAAGGTTTTGTTTGCTTCGGTCTAAGTTTCATTGTGATAGTTTCTGTAGATGATAAATGGCTGTAACATCTCCAACTTACTGATTATAAGGTAACTTGACCGATTTGATATCATCAGATCGTACAAAGGATAGTAATTTCGTTATTATAATCTTTATGATCATTGCCATTTGTATCAGTATTGTATTAAAGAGGCATCTGGCAATAATACTTTTATCAATGAGTGAAATAGCATACTTGTGTTGCAGAAATATCAATGCACGTGCAATTTGTAGTTGTATTGATAATTGCATCTAGTCAAAGGATCAAAGTGTATTGATCATTTTATAACCGACATTTATTTGGATCTGAAATGTTTTTTTAAATAAACATTTCTCCGTCCCTTATAGATTATAGACCAGTTTGTAAGATAGGGATGATTCACAAAATATTTCACGTTTAATAAAACGACTGAAACTATTGAAGCAGGCTATGTCGCATTTCAATTATCCTAGGTCAGCCGGTGATAATACAACAGATAGGCATCAAGATTTATAAAAAATATTATCCATAGATTTATCGATGAGTTACAAAAAATTCAAAAATGGATTACCTAAATGTCTTAGTCTACATATTAGTAGTGAGTTACGTTAGTCAGAGAGCTGAGTTTACAAATGTTGATCGTTGTCGAAGGCAAATGTTCTACAAAGTGACTAATGAATCATATCCTAGCGAATTCTTAGTTCAGGAAGGACCCTGGCCGCTACATAAATGTCGTAGGTGAATGTTCATTTTCATGTTGACTGCAATGATGTTGCGATGCATCTATTTCATAATGTATATACGTATCATCTTCATCAATATTAGTTTTGTTGCCATATTCTTGATAGTCATAGTAGTAGCAGGAAGTGAACTAGTAGTAGTAATAGTAGTTGCAACACTAGAACCACTATTAGTTGTTGAAGCATCAAAAGTTGCAGCAATAAAAACAGCGGTAGTCTAAGTAACAGCATTTTGATGATTTCATGAAACTCTAATGCTATTTACAGACTATGTCGCCAGTATCTGGAATGTCTGGCGTTTTCAGTTAAATGGGTGGACGATAAGCTTGGAATGTGTATCATTTACCGCGGTCTTATAGAGTATCATGCTTTAGTACACAACAACAACACAACGACTTATAGTAAGTAGCCAAATAGTACTGGCATTGTATATGTAATATCATAGATAACAAAAGCTGTGACTGTAATTTTATTAATATTAATGTTATTACTAGCAGAAAGATTATTATAACTGTTTAAAGATGTTGCGCAAATAAAGCCAATAATTGCAATAATTAGCTGTCGTGGTTAAAATCGTTGTTGTAGATGTCATTGTATACCAACAAGCAGATGTGCTAGCAGTGATAATGACAATAGTATTGGAATGGAGAAAGGTAGCAGCTGTACCATCATTACCAGCGATACAATTTCTTCTGATACACAGATAGGCACAAATATGATAAAATAAACAATCTCAATTATTACTAAAATCATTCAATTAATAAAACAAACTACAAATATATTTACCTGAAATACGAATAGGTTACAGATAATGTTTTTGGAAATTGATACAGAGAACACAAAAAGAAACATCGCAGGGTGACTAGTGGGAGTGGAAAAAGATGGCATTGTATTCATCATGTAAAAGTAATATTATAGTATTAATATTACAAGTAGCAGAACTAGTCATAGCAGCAGAAACATAAGCTCTTGTTCTTATTGTACTGCTAGTACTATTATTAGCAGTAGGAGTTTTAGTTTGTAGTAGAAATTATAGAAATCTCAGAAGTAAAAATAGTTATGGTATTAAGTATTCCAGTTGTAGTAGTCTTAGAAGGGGTAGAAGTAGAAATGGGATTTGTAATAATACCATTATAATTAGTTATTGTTATCATTGTTGTAACAATAATATAATTACTGTTGTTAGTACTTTTATTTGGAGTAGTGGTAGTCGTAGAAGTAGCAGTGAACGTAATAGCAGCATAGGTAATAATAACAATTTTTATTTAATTAGTGCCATTACTCAAACGTTACTTTTAATACATATTATAATATAGCCAATCAAAAGCACCGCACAGTGATTCATATAAAAAACGAATAAAATATTTCAACAAATAAATATTAAGTATCAACAAAATAAGAGTGGCATTAGCAGAACTAACAAAACTGATATCAGCAGGACAATATTTGGTAGAAATAGCAATAATAGTGATATTAATGACAGTTGTAATAGTAACTTAACATATTGTGCTATGGTATTAATCTGTTCACGTTTAGCGACATTATTATACCAGCAGCCGGTAAAACTCTTGGTAATATTGTCATGATATCATTATTTTATTACGGTCATGTCCTCGTGGCTTTGACCTTGACATTCTGATAAAGAATTTAATAGTACTCACGCTTGTATGAGTATTAATAGCAACGCTAGACTAGCAGAACCTCGAAATGTGCTCGAGATGGAACGTCTCAGGGAAATGGCAGGTATTCACTGGATTTTAGTTTAAGTTTCGCCCACACACACAAATATATATATATATATATATATATATATATATATATATATATATATATATATATATATATATGTCTGTGTGTGTGTGTGTGTGCGTGTGCGTGTTTTAGAATACACATATAGTGGCATTGGCGCAGAACATCAACATCTCTAAATATTCTTTGTGACATCTACCTCCATTAATCTAAATATAAATAAAATTATACGTACATCAATCCAAAATAAAATGTTCAACACCACAACACATTGATATATATATCATACGTAGACCTATACGAGTGTCTATACGTTTGCTAATTCGCTTTCCTACGCCACTAATATGTCACGACCACACGAAGGTGGCTACATACAGGCAAGGTACAAAAGCGGAAGCACGTACAAAACATACCATTTGACATAGCTATATGCAGATAACTTATAGCAACTGGGATCATGAAGACCCAAATAATTTTGATTGGAATGAGGATTGCATAACAGCGATTTCGGAATAAAACTACAAGTGGTTGGACGTAGAATATAATCTCGAGTTGAACGTAATCCGTGAATTTTAATAAAGTTTAAATATTTGTATTGTGGTATATGTTAGGTAATACGTTTGAGGATGAGTGTGCGCATCTGAATAAAAATACAAGTATAACATAATATAAGTTAGCATCAATTTACATTTAACCTATTACTTGCGTTCTCACTGATTTTGGATGATATAGAAATGTAGCCTTTTATATAAACACAATATTGATACCCGAAATTCACGCCGTTAGGCATTTATTTGTATATATTCCTAGCAGGTGCGATTATTAAAGTGTAGAGTAAGTATATATATATATATATATATATATATATATATATATATATATATATATATATATATGATTCTTGTTCAGTGAATAGATTGGATATCATTTCGGAGAATATCCAATATTGATGGTCAACGTAATCAAATAAACTACAAATATAAATGTGGCATTTATCATTTGTTATTACATTTTCTTTTGAGATATCTATTTTTAGGTATACTATTATAATAGTGTGTTTTCTTCTTCTAGTATGTGGTATGAGAGATTCCTACCTCTTGCTGACACAATCAATAACATCGGCATTCGTACCTCTTGCTGACACAATCAATAAAATCGACATTTGTTCGTGGTGAATTAGACATTCCACCACAAGGGATTGAACACTATTTGTGTGGAATTGTTTTGTTCTGATCGCCTACAATGGGAAATATAATTTCAAATAATAAACATTATTCCATTATCGAGGACAGATTTCTACATTGTGAAATTTATTTCGTACGCTATTAATATTAACATGACCAATAGTAATATGTTGGATGTTTAACATGTCTGCTAGTGGCAATAGCATTCTCAATCACAGTGTCAGTGTCAATCGTTGTGTGCTGTGCGCACCAATTATCGAATTTCTTTGTTGGTGATGGGAATTAACCGATCTATACTGTAGAGATATTGAGGATTTCATGTTTCGTTTGATGAATTGTGTCTTGCTGTCATCAACACATAGATAAATACACATAAACTCAATAATTATTATTTATAACATGCATCCTCCCATGGGATTTGCAAGTAGTGTTTGCGTAATTGTACTAGAAGCCTGTAACAACAAAATTATAATGCATTCCTAAACACAATGATTCCTAGAAATATCCACCAGCGTTCCAAAATTAGTTTTAAACTTTCATGATAACGTTTTCATAACGTTATCAACGGAAGTTCTTTTTTATAATTCCCTTAAAAAGAAAGTCTTTGGCTACGTAGGTTTCATATGTTTCGTGAAAATAATTTAATTGGGTATAGTTTCCAACTGGATTGGCTTTCAGTTGGTGTATTATCTCTTCGTTTTCCTCACTGGATTTACATGTACAGAAATAGGTGGACTATTCGCTCATATAACATCTGATCCCTTTTATAAGGCTACGACCATTCAAGGCACTGTTATCATTATTAGTTTTATTAATTTTGTTATTAATTTTTAATTCATTATTATTATTAGTATTATTATTAATATTATTATTAGTAGTAGTA
>JAODUP010001677.1:0-34393 GCA_025642065.1 Paralvinella palmiformis
GCATATGATTACCCTAGCTACCACCGCCACTCTGACTCTGAAATGTTTCTGGTAATCTGTGAAATTATATCAAGTTGTCTCTTCTGATTGACAAACTGTCTGTGTCATTAAGTTGCAATCATGACGGTGTTGATCTTGCAATCGGCGATAAATTAAATAAGGTGATAGTTGTAGTTAAACAGGCATCAAAAGTCACGTGTAATTAACCACCTGATCAATACGTGTATAAAGGAGAAGCCACAAATGATATGAATCCACCATTGAATTTAATTTGCAATTCCTCCCCGACAAAAAATATATAATGCTACTAATCCGTGCACATCTACTAACCTAAATAGGAAAATATATTATAATAGGAACGTAGGATTTAATTGGAAGAAATTATGCATATATATATATATATATATATATATATATATATATATATATATATATATACATATGAAGTATTCGGTTACAATCGTTTTGATTACCGATTACGATTACCACATCCGTGTAGGAGAAGTAGCCATTGTAGAAGGTAGACTGCCCAGGATAAATACTTTACATTATCTATGCTGTATTCCAATCCGCCAACTTAAAAGATCCTTGCCAAAATCTTCCTCTTATCATCGGTGATAACAATATATAGAAGTATCACGAAACTCAAGGTTTATCTAGGTTTTAATAAAGCTTTGTTGGACAATTTGAAAATTAAAGTTAACGTTAACGGTAGACCAGTCGAAATTATGCTGTGTTGTTTTATGGTAAACTGGCAATAAAAGAAAGTTGGTCATGTAATACTGAGCGTGATGAGATTGAATGATTGGGAGAATTTGGAGATATTTATCAACATATTTAGCCAATCGTAGTGTTTTCTTTATGTTGGAAGGTTTAACCAATCGGCTATTTTATAACAAGCAATACTGTCGTAGTTGTCTTTAGACTACAAACTATGATCACAAGAGAGGAAGTAAATATCCTTTAAATCAAACAAACAAACTCTTCCATGTGTTTATTGCTACTAAGCAATATCAAAATATTCCTGCCGGTGGTCTTGTTGTACCCAGTTTATATTAAAAGGAAGTGTGTACATTAATAGAAGTAGAATTCCGTAATAATGTTGAAAAGATCCTCAACGTTAGTAAAGTTAGTACTAGACTGGTAACAGTTATGCTGACAAAGTATCAAGGAAAGTTAGAATGTGATTATTGTAAAACATTAGAGCCTGTTGTACACTTGTATATTAATATCCGTCTACAGTATGTTTTGCATGATATAAATAGGAAATAATTCAATGGTTGCAAAGGTAAAAAAAACATACACTTTTGAAATTAAGGCATTGTTGATCGATCAATTTCGATAACGTGGATGTTGAACAGATTGTGCATGCAACTATTATCAATTGTTCATAATTGATTAATGCATGAAATTCGTCTCCAATTTCAGCTTTGCAAAATGTTCACTTTCTAAAATTCTAAAACATTTGGTTTATAATGTATTCTAACTTCAGTTGGTATATTGTCATCAGAGAGTCTGAATTCATCATTATCTATGTAACATTTATATTTGTTTCATACGTGTAACTTATATACAAATTGACGAATTCAAAAATTATATATGTGGGTTATGTGTTCAATCATCAATACTTGTCCTCAGGTTTCTGCTGCATTTGTTGCAATATCATTAATTTAGCGTGAATGAACGTTCACTCAGTGATGAACGGAAGCATATGAGGATTAGCTGTTAGGTTCGAGTAAATCATAGTTTTTACTCAGGTTTGAGACGATATTTCGTTCTAGTCATAATCCATTGTGCGGTATTGCTACTTTGTTTTTATTTTAGTTAAATCACTTCAGTGAACCCATACTGAGTTAGTGTACATTCTCTTTGTTATGAACAAACTGTAATGTTTGTTAACATGCTGAGGGTATATAAAAGGCTTGAATTTTCAGTTAGGTTAGAGAAGAACTTCGACGCCAGACCAGTAGGACGTGTATTGATACATGGCTCATATAGGAAGGATTTATTCAGTTATTCAAACCCAGAATAAAGCTGAGGTCAGCATCTGAGGTGTCGAAATGTTTTATATACAGGTTTCTGATGGACCACAGAAAATTGCTATTGAATGTAAACTGTGGTGGCAAAATAGTTTATGATATATATGTAGCAAGCCACTATTGAACCACATGCACGTGATGTTTGCGACGAGCTGTGGTATCAACTGGTATGTGTTTTACGTGCTTCCGCTTTTTGTACGTAGCCTGCATGTAGCCGCTTTCCTGTGGGCGTGCCCATATTTGTCGCGTACGAAAAGCGAATTAGCTGGTGCCCACAGGCTGATTAGTAGACCAGACACATGCTTAGGTATACGCACACATCTATCAATATGTGGAGGTATGGAATATTTTATTTTTAGATTAATGTATGTATAGTTGTATTTAGATTTATGGGGGTAGGTTTCGAAGGATGTTTAGATATGTTGATGCTCTGTGACTGTTGCCTCTTTCTATGTACCCTAAAACACACACACACAATCACACACACCCAATCACACATACACAATCACACACACACAATCACACACACAATCACATACACACACACACACACACACACACGTGCGCTTGCTTGCTTACCCGCTCACACATACTCTCTCATTGATTTTAAAATTTGATAAAAAATACCTTTGATTCTGATTAAAAAGGTTTTATTATATAACTGACAACTGTATAAAACTCACAAGGTGTACTTGAACCACACCAACCAATAAATTGTAATGTCCGACATAGCATCTAACTAGTCATATTATGTTATTTGACTCAAATTTCTCTTTTTCCCTTTCAGATAGAAATCTTTACATTGTGTCATATAACGTATGAGGCGATGACAGAGTGCTTTATATAATGACATTCTAATTTGACATTATAATTGCTCGTGACTTATCTCATTTATCAGAACAGCAACTCTTGCTAAATCCTTCTCATAAATGTTATCCGATTTCCTCATCATATCGTACCATGGAAATGGCTGATAACACATTCAATAAATATAATTTTTATTTGTAGTCACAGCTTATATTTTACTGAATACAGTATTTAATTCAATTATGGCTTCACCAAATTCTCAGACCCAAATGTGACAATTCAATTACCCATATGAGTTTATTCTAAAAATAAGTTTTGCTACGTTGCCAAACAAGTTTAATTCATTGGGTCAACATAAATTGTCAACAATTGTCAGCTGTCACACACTTGCAGTCAGCAGTAATTGAACTAATCCACCACCGATTGACTTTTCCCTAAAAGAAAAGAAGTTTACATTCTAATCTGAACACCACTGGAATTGTAAAAAAACCCTACTTACAACGGAAATCACGGGAGTGGGTTGAAGCCTTCCTATAAATTGTCACAATATATCGATGCATGCTAGATATTTAAAACACTGAAACGAAATATGGAATAGTTCACTAGGCTATTATAATGAATCAATCTGTCTTTCATTGAAATTACAATAACGTAATAATGAATATTTCTTAAAGCTCTCTTACTCGCAGAAGCCATTAAAAGGCGCTGTAGAGAGATACCCCGATTAATATGTATCAAAAACCTGTTAAAAGATTTGAATGAAAATCATTTAAAAAGGTGACTTTTCAGAACAGATTTAAACTATCAATAAACGATATATTTATAATACCAATCTCATCAGCACAAAACAATGGACCTTGTAACACTAAACACACACTTATAATATGGCCTCAGCTGAGAATGGGTACCTGTAATCGTATCTGACTGCATGGCATAATATTTCGGGTTGATCGTCTAATGGATAAAAGTCCAGACAGCAATTCAGTTGTTAGTAGAATCTTAAAATGAATACGGTATCTGACAGGTAGCCAATGTAGTTCCTAAAGAATGTGGGTGGCATGATTGAAGTTTCGAGTATTTCTCATCATGCGGGTTGCACTATTCTGAATTCAGTGAATGAAGCCAGTTGATATAATATTCGGATATGTGATACAACAAGCAGTTACATTAGTCAATATTACTATTATGAGTTTGTGTGAGTGTGTCTGTTTGTATTCGTATATGCGTATGTGAGAGAGAGAGAGAGTGTGTGTGTGTGTGTGTGCCTATCTCCCTCCCATTCTCTTCTCCCTCCTTCGATCACTATATCTCCCTTTCTTTCTATGAAACCCCCTTTCATATGTTGATACATAACCTATTATCTTTCATAAATTATTCAATAAATGAATAGCTAACTATAGGCTAAGAAGTTCAATTTGAGTATTAATCCGTTCTGCTGTAGTCCTGTTGACAATGTTATTTAAAGTCTGTTCATATGCACATCTGTTTGTCCTCTCATTAACCCAAGTACGTACCATAGTAGAATATACAAAAAGACTAATATCGTTGTCCCCGAAAATCATTTATTTAAAATTGATATCTTAACAAATTAATACCTCAAATATGCTGATGATAACCTCGAAGATTGTCCTATTAATATCTGATTATTGATCACACCAAACGTAAGCTAGTAATATTAATTAACTGAAATATGTGATCATCTTAATATGCTTTCTTTCTCTTTACTTCTCAAAGTGCTTCCTCTCTTCTACAATATGTGAAGCTTAAACAATCGAGGGAACAACAATAACATAATTAACAATATATAGTTATTGCCTTACAGTTGTTGTCGATGTAAACAAACAATTATTGATTTTTTTTGTGACAATTTTACTTACTCCATTCTTTACTCAACCAATCTTTATCAGTTGTCACATAAAGCACAGAATCGATTTGTTAAATGGTATCTTTACTACGGGCCCATGCCCACTGGTGTCAAATCAAGCAGTAAGATAAAGAAGTAGATATGTTATCACCATTTGATATTCTTTTTTGAAGACGATAATACTTTTTCTATAATGAGTGTAATATCCAGGAATAAAAATCAGAAAAAAACATAACTGAACAAGATTAATAGAGGCAGATAGATTGTAGTTCTATAAGTTAATACCCACGCACACATATAGTATAAATAGCGACTCTAATATATATATATATATATATATATATATATATATATATATATATATATATATATATATATATATTGCATTAACATAATTATTATAGTTTAAATAACTGCAGATAGAAACCTGATCTGGTGGATTTATATTTTCAACCAGAATAGCCCCTATAATACCCCTAATATTACCACTACCACATCCCTAAATGGAACAAGTCTTTCTACATAACAAATATGATTTAAGTCTTAAATCATATTCCAAATTGAAAATTAAATTAAGCGTTACATATTATTAATAGTATGAGAGTTGGGCAAACTTATTGTCTAGGTACAATGCAAAGTTCACCAACAAATGGAAGGAAAAGCGAGTCTGACAAGGTGAGGTTTCCAATGGTGACCGAAAGAAACCATGCTATTTGATGACGTAACAAGTTCAGGGAGTGAATTCCAAAGAGAAGAGACAGTATCACTATCAGTTTTAAACCTGTGAACAGACAACAAGTGAAAACCAGGGCTTGGGTGTTAGAAAAGGCTTGGAAAATAGATATGACGATTCTCCAGAAGAAAGAGTTTGATAGACAAAAATGCAGAGTTTGAAAATTATGCGAGAACTAACCGGGAGCCAGTGAAGATATTTCAAAAGTGGGACAGAATGGGTAAATTGAGGAGACCGTGTGGCAACCCTAGCTTAGCAGTTCCGAACACACTGAATATCCTTAGATGTGATGATATAATGAAGAGAGTCACAGAAATGAAGTATACTAGTGATAAGTGATGTAGCAATGGTTTTGGCGACTGAAAGAGATATATAGCGACAACTACGGTAAAGGTCACGAATATGATAAAAGCAGGAGCGACATGTCAGAAAAATATGTTTTCTGTAATTAAAATCGCAAAGTAAGAATCACTGACATTCATGAAGTTACTATATGTCAGGAGTATCAGTCATGGTAGAAACATAATATAATATGCGACTTCTTGCGTTTGGAAATACATTATGCCCACTGGCTTAATTCAAACTGCACTCTTCTACCCATCAAATTCGAAATAAGATCATATATTGGTGGTATTTAATCTCAGAAGCCCCAAAACCAATTATTTTAAAAGGCAGTTTTAAAACAATCTCCTGCCCGTGGGATGGGGTATCCTATCCCAGACTTATATCCACTCAGCGTTTACCGCTTCATCCGGCTCACCGATTGAGTCCAATTTTACGATTTGACACCCTGCTCATCAAGATTGTGGACCCCTTAAGATTTAAGGGATGTGAGTGAGAGAGAAGAGATACCACTAAAGCCCATCTTACTTAATCAACTAAAGTGAACTCAGACATTGTCCTGTAGAGTTTCCTTTGCCGGGTTCTGTTAGCGTCTGAGTGACCGAGTCCTAGTCAAGAATACAACACGAACTCTACAAAACCAATCTCATATATGTTATTATATAACACTCAATTGATCCTTACCCAAACTTGAGGCTAAAGTTGTTCAGTATTTTTGTCGCTCTTCAAATGAATATAACTTTCTTCTTCTGTTTAAACATAGTTCTTAATATATACACCAGGGGTCGATGGTTATATACGTATGTTTGGACAGATGAATACAATTCTTGCTTCCATATAATAAACACCATATCGATGCTTTTAGAACCAGAACACTATCTTAAGAAAAATCATATTCTTTGCCATGCTGCAATATGTGGGCTGTAAATAATCTTGTTCCCTTAAGATATTTCTATCATATTTCATATTTATTCAATCGTGTTCTATGTTCTCTTTTATATTCAGTCGGTCGTTGGAATTGAAGAATCTCTTAAGAATGCATTAATGTGAAATAAATGATGAATTGATTGAGTATAAAATGTTTGCCTGGAAATATATTCTATGTTTATTTGCTAAATATATATCCCGTTCCCATTGGAATGTCAGCCTTACTAGCTTTAAAATGGTATTTGTAGTTAATTAAATAGAATATTTTATAATATTTAAATATAACACTCTACATTAAAGAAAGAATGATAATTAACATTCAATAGTGAAATAGTTGTTCAATGTGTCAAGAGAGTTATTTTGTTTAATGTATTTCTCACTTAAGATAATCCCCTTGGTGTCTCTATATATATATTTATGTATTGATCATATTCTGATGAATGATTTATTTTAGCTCATAATAGCATTAATAATGTTCACTTTGAAATGTTAAAGGTCAGCAAAAATCAAGCTAAAATACCCTTGCTTCTGCAAAATTTGAATATTACAATATAAAGATCGATGCACCCGAGGGAATTCAAATATTGTCAACTCATATATAGATATGGCCCTTTGTTTTAGTAACTTCTTCCGCCAAAGAAATATTAAATGTACCTGATGTGTTCCACCCAGCACCTTATCACAGGTTATGTCATTAGCAGAAGTGTCCTGCGTGTCCATGATGGGTAGGTGTTAGCCCTTTACAGAGAATGATATCAGACAGTCGCTGAAAAATTCATCTAATGCTTTCTGCTCAGTTTACCTTATGCCAATTTGGCTTGTGAAAGAGTGTCTGGATGTTTTGATAAACCTTTTTACAAAACTAGTTAATGAATCATTATTTCTGGATGTTTTCCTCAGGCCTATGTAAACCCATTAATACAAAGCACAGTATGGACTGTAATATTCTGAACAATTACAGAGAAAAGTTTACATTTGTGCCTAAAGTTATAGAAAGGGGAGTTGCTTTCACACTAGGATAATATTTAGTCAATAATAACCTTAATTAATCACTACAGTCTGTATATAAAAGTGGTCACTAAAGTTGTTATATAAAACACACCAACCGCGAGAACCGTGTCCAATACCACCGCTTGAGATGCGATGCAGTGTTTTTATTCCTGAGTCAGGAGTACTTATAATGCTTTAAGAGCGTACTATGCCTGCTATTGTCATTTAAATGCTGGATAACCAGGCCAAACATCTAAACGGCGTCCCTCCAAAGATTAATTCTGATAAATATAACGGCTTGTACAGAAATCTGACTATTGATCCATTATTCTTCGTTGCTTTTCTCGGTTACCACTTTATTGTTGTATAAAAAGAAACTTCATTATGCCTCATTGCGAATGTCAAGGCATTAGGTCTCCCTATACAAACTAATCCTCTGAAGCCATGATTGTCTCCATAAAGCCTCCATATTACGTTTCATCACTGTTTTCCATTGCCCAGCTTTTATAACTCTCCTTCTCTGTTAATCTGTCTGAATACTTTGACATTTATGTACCAACTTTGTCCAAATCTGGCACATGCTAAGTAATTTTAATAATTTTGGACTTATATTTTGTTAAGTTTGTTGAATGTTGAAGATTAGATTGTTGTATAATAAAACCACAGTGTTACCTAATTATATGTAAAGTGTTATATGATGAGCTCTTGTTTCTGAAGTGTCACCCTCGGTAATATATCTCAGATCTGAGCAACACCAAAGTTTTGTACATACTGGCCCTATCCGACAATATCCGTTATTCTTGTAATACTAGAAGATTATTCTGGTAGCTTTTGTTCTGAATCACCAAAGGGTAAATCGTTGATGAAAAGGTGTATCATTGGAAATAAAAGGAAATGAAATTTACGGAAAACTATTATAGAACATAAATCAACATTGAATGTCTTAATTCATGGACTATATGGACCTCTTATTGTTTATCTAGGCTACACTTTCCTGATACTTTCTTGGCCACATCTAAGTGTTTAAGCTCCGCATATTTTATTCATGGCGCTGTTGTGTGTATGTGTATGTATGTATGTATGTATGTATGTATGTATGTGTGTGTGCGTGTTTGTGTGTGTGTGTGTGTGTTTGTGTGTGTGTGTTTTAGGGTACATAGAAAGAGGCAACAGGCACAGAGCATCAACATATCTAAACATCCTTCGAGACCTACCTCCATAAATCTAAATACAAATACAACTATATAAAGCGGCTAGGTGTAGGCTACGTACAAACAGCGGAAGCACGTAAAAAACATACCATTTGATATCACAGCTCGCAACAAACTATTAGGTATATGATTCTGTTCTCTCTCCTAGATTTACCTTCCATTTAGAACCTTAGATTCATATAAACATATTCCCGCTGGGTAACATTTGCTTTCATTTTGACCTCAGGCCAGGTTTGCAGCCATTATTCTGGGAAGTAATATTATTATTATTATTATTATTATTAATTCTTCTGTTGTTTTTGTTTATTTTGTAATGATGTTATTCAACGAGAGACTGAGTGATGACGCTTGTTGGGAATGCAAATCCAAACAAATAGACATTGTGATGGGCAAGATTATATGGATTTAGAAACTACATTTTCTGCTAATCTTATATTAATGGTCTAACTATGTAGCTGTTCGAGATGCTAATCCACGAGTCTTGCAATAAATATAAGAACCAGAAGAATTTTTTTTGATCCAATGTTAACCACGCAACATATATATTTCACTCCACTGTTGTGACACAATATAACAAATATTGTTCTTGTGAAGGCGACTATTAGCGCGAATAATGATGAATATTTATTTTAGATTATCATTATATTATATTGTTTTATAGAACACAAGTGATAAAGACAAGAAGAGAAAGGAAGGAAAAATAGAAGAACTATTAAGATATAATAAAAGTATAGGTCAATATATAGATCATACAATTATATAAATAACATTTCGAAAAACCTTTACATTTCATTATTCTTCATTTGTGCTAATAAAAGTTGTGGGTCGCAAAATTATGCAATATGATAATTCCGTGATGAGAGAAGCCGTGACGTATGTTTTATATTAATATGACAATATCAATATTCAAGTGTACATCTAGATTAACTAAATTTACGTTGTTCTGTAAAGCTCTTGTAGCAAGTAATAATAACGAAGCTGATATCAAATTAAATAAATTCCACTTTTTAAAGCGATAAAACCTTCTAAGCATTAAACTGAACGAAATATTTACCAGATTTCGTTTTTGTAAAATCTTGATACTAACATTATTCAAAGCAAAACAATCCACTTAACTTTGTCCATTCATTCTCGTAGGAATAAAACATCGATAATAAAATTAAACATAATTGGTTGTGTAAAGCCACTTAAATGACTCACATCGCAACAACATTATATGTTATTTAATAGTCTCATCAGCTCAATACTGTCAAGCCGTGATACGGCAGGTAGTTAGAGCGTAGGACTCGTAGCTGAATGGTCACGGGTTCGAGACTCCGTGAGCTGCAATGTTGTCGTGTGGCGACTGGTTCACTCATCCATAACAAATGGGTACCTGACGGGACGCGATGGCGTTGTATTTGAGTAAAGCTTGGCGCCTATCAAGGCAGCAGGCGTTGTATGCTCCCTTGTGAGTTGAGATGTGTGTTGGGTGGAAACAGGGCTGAGTCGGGGATAATAATATTGTAAAGTGCCTTAGATATCTTCTAGCTGAATAGGGCGCTATATAAATGTCATAAATTACTATTAGTATATTATTATTATTATAATACAATTAAACCAAACCCATAAGGTTTTCTTATAAAACTCATTTATATTTCCAATTGTGATTAATGAATTTTCAATTAAGTCTTACGAAATATTTGTTTTCCTCCAGGTGACTATAAAAGTAGAGTAATGTATAATTATCTATTAGAATCAACTTCATTTGTTTTTGTAACCTTTGTATCTTCTGTTGATATAATTATCGCTTCTAAGGGTGATTGCTGTTCCTATATTTTCAATTATATATATATATATATATATATATATATATATATATATATATATATATATATATATATAAAAAATACAATCCCTTTAAGTATAAACATAACCTGCAAATATACTTATTTAAATAAGCGTTAATCTAGTGGACATACATCTGGGTAGCTTACAGCATAATGTTATTAAGGTAACTCTTTGGTCCTTGATATAAAACTATTTTCTTAATTTAGACATTAATTGGTGCATCTTGACACGAAAGTGATTCATCTTTCTTATATAAATAATTGAGATGAGTCTTAAATTTATTTACTAATCTCTCAGTTAGGCCCTTTCTATCAATCTTAAACCAATGACATTCCTAAGACTATACTAATGTAACCTTTATCATAATGGAAAGTGTTTTCGATGAATTAATAGTTGGTTCAGATTGTCAAATCGTTAAATGGATCCAGTAGAACCATTTTATCAGGATATATATATTATAAGCAAACATCCAATACATTCTGACACATTTAGTTCGGGATAAGATTAAGTGGTGAGCGAATTTCCAAATTTGACAGTATAACGATAATATACCTCTCATGATCTGTTTACTGGTGTAAGCACTCGGTCATTAATCAATAGGAATGTTCATTATTTACGTTATTATCATTAAAACTATAGACCAGTTTATGGTATAAAGTAAAACATAATAATTAATTATCCTGTTGCTCACACCACACCTCTGCTGCTTCCTTCTTTAAGAATACTATTGGTGCCATCTAGACATAATTAAGGGACTAAGAAATATCCTCAGGCACCAGAATTTTCTTATTTTCATTTAGCTAAATCGATTATCCTTGTACACAAGCATAAGTTTTGTCATTACCCACAGCTAAATTTACTTAACTAACAAAATAAGTAAATTAAGGTTGATAAATATTATATAAACAAGAGGATTTAACGGTATAAATTTTGGATCGGGGAATTATTTGCTGTACTGCCTTATTTACAATAAAGATGAATAACGGTTCTAGATTGTTGTTTGTTATGTATTAAATGATTACATTTCAGTGATATCATCATCATCATCATCATCATCACCATTATCATCATCACCACTATTATCTTCATCATCATCATAAGCAACAGCATCGTCATTAGATTAGTACAATATGGACATTGTTAATAACTAACTGAATGACTGTTAATAATGAAGATGTGTGTGACAATAAGTGAACCTCCGATCCTCTGTGCCTTACTGATCTTCCACTAAAAAGGCGCTGACACATTCGAGAGAGTAAACCTAGACTAGTTGCTATATGGACTATTACTCCCTGTATGGATCATTGCTCCCCCATCATCACTGGGATACATATCAGTTATTTTGAGAGATAGTCCACAATACAGGTTACTTGATTCTATCCGACCTTTGACCTGTACATATCCATAATAATGATCTTACCAGTACATAATAGGAACCATCAATATCACTAAAAATACTATAATTATTATTATTATATTTGAAATACATTTTACGTTCTAATTTGATTAAATTACTAATGATACTGATACAGATAATTTGCTCAATAAATACAATTTGTCTTCCTTCAAAACACTTTAAAGACTGATGCTTTGTAAACTGCAAGGACATGATCTAATATAGAAATAGTAACATAGTATGACATTCTAAATATAGCGCCTTCCGTGTCATATATGGTGATGTTATGTAGGAAAGTCTTTCGCTAAATGATATATATTTTATATGCGAAAACATTTCATTACCATATTATACAGTTGCCGTTATCTCGGCTCAAGTCATATGGGGATTGTACGTTTAGTGTTGCAGTCCGCACTTTGTAGAATAGGTTACCGACGGATATTAGAAATGCGTCGTCTTTTGAAAATTGTAAATCTCTTCTAAAGATACACATATTTAAGGTCGCTTTCGCAGAGAAATAATTATTATCATTACAGGTTTTTTTACAGACATATTATTTGGGGTATTATTATATTACATATTATTTTTACATCGCCTTTGAATGGCTCCTGCTAGTAAGGGCGCTTTATTAAATACGCGTTATTATTATTATTATTATTATTAAAATACATATTAAGTTAATTATTACATGATTAGTTCATGATAATAATAAAAATAAAGTGGTGACCTAGTGTATCCTACTATTAGTGATATAAATGTCTTCATTGCAATTGTCACAATCATCATCATTATTGCCACCATTCGCAATCACTTCTATCAGCAGCATAACATGTGAACAGCGATAAAACATAAAGAAATTAACGTTACGGGTTCAGAAGAATCAAATGTTCTTAATTGGGATATTTAGATCAGTATGCAATACCATGCAATCAATATTATTTAGCCTAAATGAGTTATTCTAATTTTATAACACATACTATCAACTATTCAGCAATTGGTTACGAGTGTGTTAGGTATTCTATGATCATGAGACATTTAGATGTTATGTGTTTTCCTTTTGGCTACAGCTTTTAAGGAGTCCACTTTTGTAAGTTTTTTATTAACCCTGTTTGAGTGTAATTTTGTACTCTACTCGATCACTTTACTATAGTAATAAATCATTTAACGAAATATTTCTACTTCTATGCACATATTGAGAACCATATCAGGTTTTCATAAAAATATAATTTAGATGTTTAAATCAGTTATCAGATTCCGTTTAATCATCTGGTTATTATATATCATTTTTCTCACGTTTTGTAGAATGTTTAATAGATAACTTGTTAGCACAAAACCACATATAAAATTGGTTAGCAATATCATAAAGCGTGTCTCATTCAGGGTTACATATATATAATGTTGTGTCATCCGCAAAAAAAGAAGATATTATTGCCACTTGAGATGTTAATGTCATTTAGATAGAGCAGAGTACGAGATCTAGGATTGATGCTTCAGGAACACCATAATATTCCGTTTAAGTATGTAACTTGTGGAATGAAATGCAGTGATTTATCTCATCGAAAGCTTTGGATAAATCACCCCAAAAAACCTGCCAAGGTGTATTCAGGGTTATGTCTATTATTTGTTTATGCACAATGTCGAAAAGGTGGATGCTAGAATGTATGGTACAGTGCTTTGTTATGAATCCATACTGATGTTTATTCAATATATTGTTAATGTTGAGAAGAAATAACCTTGTCATACATACGTTTTTGACTGGAAGATAAGAATAGATAAGGCTCGGATCAGTAGTTCAAAAAATTGAAATCAATTTGGAATTTGATCAGGTACTACTCCAGTACTAAAAGATATGTTCAAAATGTAAATGATTGGATCAATTATGTTATTAATTGCTTGGTTTAATAGTTTGGTTGATATTTAATTATTGATTATTGCCATAACACATGCTGTCAAATGGTATGTTTTACTTGCTTCTGCTTTTCTACGTAGCGTCCATGTAGCCGCTTTCCTGTGGGCGTGACATATTTGTCGCGTACGAAAAGCGAATTAGCTGTTTCCCACAGGCTGATGAGTAGACCAGACACATGCTTAGGCATACGCACACATCTGTCAATATGTGGAGGTATTGAACATTTTATTTTTAGATTAATGTAATGTTAGATTTATTGAGGTAGGTCTCGAAGGATGTTTAGATATGTTGATGTTCTGTGCCTGTTGCCTCTTTATATGTACCCTAACCCCCCCCCCACACACACAAACTCATACTGTACTTTTTATGTCAAAATGTATTTTATGCTATAATCTTTTATTAAAACTTATTTATAAATCCACTCAAGGGTGGGTTGCTTCGAGGAGGAAATAAACCATTTGTAATCTATTCAATAATTCCAACAGTGACATCATTATCTTATCTCATACAATTCGAACATAATACACTATTTTAAATGTACAATGAATGTATGTGCCATAAACGGAAGGTAAATAACAAGGATATGTTCTATATGCTGAATGTTGTCCTAATTGTTACGTGTATCAAATTACACTTTAATAAATTTAATACATTTACAAAAGATAATGTAAAGTGTGGAGAATTATCCTGGTAGGATATTTTATGGAAAGCTTTTTTTGTTTGTGTCGTTAAAAGATGACAATTAAAGTAACACCTTTTGGTAATGCTAATAAACAAATTGAACTTGATGAAGGAAACAATTAAATATACGACATTATTTTCTACAAAACATACAATTCGCGCTCATTAACTGCGAAACGGGATGTAATATATGGGGAGGAAACTAAATATTAACTTTATTAATAATTCTGCGAATTAACGTTGATATAATGGATATTGAATGGAATTAATGATTTGGTAAGAAATTTGAGATCATTTATATTTAATTCATGTCATATTTACTGATAGGTAATTTACAGATGAATTAAATTTAAAATTATGTCATTTGACATGGCAATATCTGAATAATGTATTCCAGTATGATTAAATTATCATTAAAGTAAAATTCCAAATTGATATTCATATTGCTATCTATAATATTAAGAAATTCCAGGACATTATTTCATATACATCGTTACTATTTCGAGAGGTTTTAAAATTTTATAAAATATATATATATATAATATATATATATATATATATATATATATATATATATATATATATATATATATATATATATATGATTTTGTGTTTGTGTTTGCATGATATATAACTTGTATTACACATATAAATGCTTGTAATGGAATAGTATTTATTAACAGAATCAGTACACAATTAACTATACTTGTAATAATTATTGCCGTTTAAATCCTTAATATCAACACGTCGGCCACGACACGCGACCCACACACACACACGCACATAATATCATTCTTATAATATATATATATATATATATATATATATATATATATATATATTATATATATATATATATTTCAATCACTAAATGTTATTCTCTAGGTATCATCTTTAGTAAATGAAGACTGACTAAGAATATGTAGTTAAAACTGTCCATCAATTTGACTGTCATTACAATAGATTACCTTATCCAATCATTTTTCGTTAGCAGTTTCTTTCCTTGACAACACATTGGGTGCCATCTCCCCAATTCGTGAAGACTTGAATAATTACCACCTAGGTTATTCTACCTGATACTTCTAGAGTCAAAGCTGGGGATATAATAATTGAAGGGTCTCGGAACAAAACATCACAATGATCGGTGATTATACTATCATTACCCGATTATGGTTAACGTCATCAAGTTAATACAACGAGGTCAAAGGTCTTCCTATTATAAACATCCGTAGTTATCCAACAGGAGAGACATTCAAAGGAAGTACAGTATAAAAGGGGCAGCCATATTTCTTTATAGTGCACACAAATGGACTGATGGAAATAACTGAATAGAAAACATAAGAACCAAAGTGCCATTTTATAATAGTTTATAGTTCTTCAATTTTTAATAGATTACTACCCATTGTGTTAAGATGGAGGTTCCTAAATAATGGATGACTGCGTTGTTTTCCTACTGTCAATTCTATCTAAATAAACCAGTGACCGATGTGAAGCTTTAAAACACAGCCCGAAATAGCTGATGTATTCATGGTTGTTAACTCAAGAAAAACGCTTTATAGTGGTCTATAAAATCAAAATATACCTAGGTATAGATACATATGTAAATAATTCAAATATGAAGGTCCGGTTGTACCTTATATTAAACATGTATTAAACATTATAGGTGTGTTTCTTTATATTAAGTTAATCTTAAATAATGCATACAGTTTATATTGCTATTGGAAGATAAAGAATTTCATCTTGGTAGGTGTCGTTCAGGATACAAGTAGGCGTCCGGTTAAGAAGGTAGCATTATGGAGGTATATATAATATATATATATATATATATATATATATATATATATATATATATATATATATATATATATATATATATATATATATATATATCAAGTCCATGTTCAGAAAGTGAGGCTAATTAGGAATATTTGAAAATTTACTTGCAAACAATCAATAATGTTCAAACCTCGAACCATCATCTGGAAATGGATGTATGTGCGCATACATGACGGCATTGTTTTGTTTCTTATTACTTTTACAGAAATATACAAAGTTTTGATCTCAACAGTCGAAAGTGTTTGTTTTTTACTTTGTCGAAGATAAAATGTCAAACGATCTGTAAAATGCAAACGATCTTTGATAAACCAAAACACGACGTTGCTTCAAATGTGGATGCTGGGAATGTAGCTAGGATATTTACTGGTTGAATATTCTTAAGCATATCCCGAGTCGTTTTACATTAATCCACCTTTCACAATCCTCTTTATGTCCAAGAACACCAATCGTCTAATAGATGATGGTGCTTGTCATACTTCATTTAGCGTATTAGTATGATATATTAGTTCCCGTTAGTGTTGTATTAATATGCCTGTCATAGTAATAATAACAACACCGTGGTCTCAGCCACTATAATTGATTGAATGTTGCATGGTGTATCTGAAATAGTAAGGATTATCTGTAATGAGTTCGATAAATCCAATAGAATGAAAAAAGGAACACTAAAAAGAGTGGTTTTGTAGGTAACGTCAATTAAACATCTATTTCACACTCACACACATACAAACATAAATATTTAGAAACACGCACACACACACACAGGCACGCGCGCACACACACGCACACACTCACGGACAGACAAACAAAAATAGAAACATATAGAAACACACACACATATACACACATACACATACATACACAAACATACACACACACATCAATCAATTTCCCATCCTCGATCTCTATCTAGTTATGTTTATATCAATACACTCTACTACAGTTTAATACTGTGTAAAAAGATGAAGTAATATCATATACTGTACGTATACCAAAATACTCAATCTCTGTCATAAATAACTTATGACATTTATTAGAAACATATCTTTATCTTTAAACAATGATGGAGATATGAATGTATGCGTTCTTCCGTTTAGGGGTACGTAGTTATTACATATATACATACTATATTTAGTATATTAAAGCGTAGATTTCCTTCAATCTGGATATACTGGACAACGTTTAAGCCATTATAGAAAGTACTGGAGATAAACTAATACTGTTGTTAAGAGAGTTCATTAAATATTAACGATTCAAAATATTTTTCAGTAATAATAATAATAATAATAATACGGTTTTCCCACTCTTACTATAAAGTTCTCAAATTAGGTTGTTTGTTGTATTTCTTTGTCTTCTATTGCCTTTCAGTCGTGTAATTATAAACCTCTCCTGTACTATGAGAATATGAGTCTCAGCATTATAAGATACATACCATTTGTCATAGTAACAAATTGGTGCAATGTTAGTGATACCTATTTCTCTAGTTGATACATTATCGAAATTTTCGAATCTTGTGTCCACATTCCTGGGTAACAAAACATAATTCGTCAGAATAACACTGGTAGAATTATCAATTACTAATTATCCTGACCTTTGGTGTGGCCTTTAACAATCAACTAACCTTGACATATGGCAAATAACGGACAAATTACGACAGTAAGTGTATGCGTATGGAAATGCAAATATATTCCCTTTAATAATTGTCTTGTGAGCCGCAATTCTTCTGATTTTCCTTTCTATAATAATCATCATCATCATCATCATCATCACCACCATCACCAACGCCATCAGAAAATCATATATAATTATTACCTGCATAAAAGGTTATTTTCATAATGACAACTACCGTCCTCGTCTCATTGGATCTACATATATTAGGTGTCTCTAAAGATAGCTATCTGTTTCCGCGATGTTTCAAGCAAAAATATAAATAAAAATGGAAATGGATCTTCGGCTTAGAAATGAGTACATCTCTGTGTGTATGTCTGCCTGTTTCAGTGGCTGGCTGTGAGGCTGACTAGCTTTCTGTCTGTATCTCTGTATTGATGTATTTCTCTTTTGGTGTGCATATCTCAGTAATATGTACAAACAATATGTAGCTCATTTCCTATATGCAAATTAGACAAATTGTTTCTAATTTACTCCTCCATTTTAAAGGTTATTTGTGTATCTTTGGGTATCTATGTGTTCCCTCAGCAACAAGCTGGAAATAATCTTTTTATGGTATGAAGTGAACATTCGCAATTATGCCTTACACTATTATAAACTTATTAACTATTTAAAATTTTGAAGAATTTCACCATGTTTTTCGATATTTAGATTAACGTTTGACACCTGTTTCATTACCTGAATGCTAAATACAATATTGGTCAATAAAGGGTATATTGGGGAAGTAATGATGATAAATTCATATATATTATATATATTCTTTCACCATACAGAGCCATATCAAGGTCCTATCGCAGGAATTAAAGTTAATTAGACAAAAGACATATAAGATAAAACACTAAAGGTGGAATTAATAAGACCTTAGAGGCGCTATATGTGCTCACATAGAAAGAAACAAGGACAAGGGCCGATAAAAGATGATATATATATATATATATATATATATATATATATATATATATATAGAGAGAGAGAGAGAGAGAGGGGATAGAGATAGCGTGTGTGTGTGTGTGTTTGTGTGTGTTTGTGGGTGTGTATGTTATGCATATAATTTGTTATTATTGCTATGCATTAAACTAGTTGACGTGTTAAATTGTTGTTGTTTTACGGTAACCTTTGTGTACTTGGTAGTCTAAATGTGTTAAGCAATCTCCAGATGTAATGAGTCTAGATTAAATGACTTAGTTTGATATTTGAATCCTGGACTTGGAGGTCGGTGCCGAACTCTACGGACAATTTATAGCACGAAATCCCAGGTGAGGTGATTCCTTCGAGTATTCTAACTCTCTGCCCAGAATATACTACTTCTAATTTTGTGGTAGATCAAAAGTTTGTTGAAACCGATTGTCGGGCGAGTATTGTGGATTGCATAGTAATTAGATGTTTTGTTTCCTGTTTGTAAGTGAAATCTTAGCACACCAATACTTTGAAGGGACAGGTCATCCTCAGATAGTATTTATTAAATATGTAACCAAATATTCCACGATGATAATCATGAAATATCCCTGATATCATAGAAATAGGGAACTAATCCAAATTAGTAGAGGGCTGCCATTTCAGCTGCACCGGAAGCCATATTTGAAGTCACGAACGAGAAAAGCCAAATGCGTTGACGTCACCAGGGCCAGGAGTACACAGAGTTCATGTAGACACCAGTCAGTTTTCCCTGTTCTCCTTGCAATCAGAATCATCTTCACCGTGTAATGGTTCTTCAGGTTCAAACTGATATGGTAGTATGTCATTGATAGCGTAATTTTAACAAGATTATGGTCTTTTGTTTTGGAATTATTCCTGGCTAAGACTTGTTTACATGCTTTTGTACTGGCTCTATACACTTCCGGTCAAACTGCTGGGTTTATGTGATGTCAGTATTCAGGGGTTTCCGATTTCTGTCTTGCTTCAAAATAGCGGCACACACAGGCAATTAAAAGTCGATTAATCAGCACTTTGAACTGGATTATTTAATACGTGGGTGATCATCTTCACATTCTGACATTATTTGTGAATATAGACGTGTTAGTCTTGAAAATCTGAAATGAAGGTGGACTGTTCCTTTAATGAAGAATTCATTAGAATAATTAATTTTATTAGCCTGTGTCTTCCTTACTAAAGCCATTAACACATCATAGATATTCGCTGGAATATAAATGATTTGATAATGAAAGCAAAAAAGAGAAAATTGAATTTGTAATATGCAGTTCTCAGTAAATATCGATCCTCAATCAAGCATCTGGAAATATAATACCCTGAAGTGATATAATAAAGTAGGTCTTTATCTATTTAATAAAATACATTTGTTTATGTCGCATGGTAATAAATATGATCTGATCTATATAGAGATTAGAACAAATAATACATTTCATGATAATGATATCGGTATTATAAATTACAGATAACAATATATGTTATTAAAGGAATAGTCCATCTTCATTTCAAATTTTCAGCTCCTGAACGGTGACATAACGTGAACCCAGCATCTTGACCGGACGTCTGTAGAGTCCCTTCAAAAGCACGTAAATGAGTGTTAGCCAGACATAATTCCAGAACAAAACGCAATAATCTTGTTAAAATTACGCCACGAATGACACACAACAATATCAATTTGGGCAAGAAGAGCCATTACAAGATTAGAGGATTCCGATCATTTTGAAAAACAAGCAGAATCGTCGAATAATAACATGATTTGGTAAATAGCAGAATATGCATTGGATTTTGATTGCAAATGTGGATAAGTAGAAAACGATACAAACATATATGATGGTTAAAAGGTAGTTTCGTAGAACATATATTTGTTTATATTTATATATGACTGTTGCCCAAAGGTGTTTTTGTATGGAAGTCAAATATGATAACCTAATATAAACAATCGTATCAGTTTTATCCGTTCCCAAGGAACTGGTTTCATCGTAGTATTTACTCGTAGATAACCAGTCACAGAGCAAAATGGTGCATATTAAACATACTTTTATTCACGAACATACATAGTATTTAATAAACAAACTCAACATAAAATATATATTTTAGTATGTGTTTGTGTGTTTGTGCGTGCGTATGTGCATGTGTGTGTATATATTTTATATATATATATGTGTGTGTGTGTGTTTGTGTGTGTGTGTGTGTGTGTGTATTGGTGTATCTGTGTGTTTTTGTACACAGCTATTAATTTATTTCGACCTTTGAAGCAACATTATACTATATTATTCTTCGTTATCTTCAAATATAAGCCCTTTATTGGGTTATATTAAGGGTATTTTCATTATATCTAATTGCCGAATGTGAAGAGATAAACACCATTGACAGTTGGTTTCCATCAACATTCTAATCCCACGAGGTTTAGGTTGTCTACAGATGGCCTTCACATTAAATTTCCCGTTTTACATTATCCAGTTTCCTTATAAACCTCATCCTCTGCTGATGGTTCTTTGTACTTTGAACTTTCTGCACCAATGTTATCAAAACCTGACATATGACACATAAATGTATTATAACTAAGAATAGTATTGTTAATTTTCTCTGAATCGATTTTTTATTTAATTTCTTTTATTAGCTTCCAGTTCCTGAAGTGTTCTTAAAATATGATCATTCTTGCCAGGAGTAAAGCCTATATTCATTTCAGCACAGAGGTATCAGCCGTTAAAATATTACAAAATATTGATGTTATTGTTACTGATATAAATACGTAGTTTTGAATTAATAACTTTAGTTTATTGAATATTGTTCTTTGTATGCTAATCATGTTATATTATTACTTGTACCTCAAATAGCAAGTACACTTAATGTTTTAATTATATCAAGTAATCTATACACATGTGAACGTAATTATAATTGGTGTAATTTCATATTAACATAGCTGTCCAAGCCTTGAGGTGATACATTAATTGTGTACATGTACTATCATATACAGTGAAAAGTATATATATATCTTATACGTATACTTTTCACTTTAGAGCACTGTAGATGATAGTTATCCCCTGACCTATATATCATTATATGTATGAAATATGGATTATATTTTATTGCGTGTAATACTTAAAATATATATGGACATAAAATTAATATTTTGTTCACTGTTCACTTTCTACTATTATACTTCTAGTTTAATTATTTATTGTTATGAACTGGGATATGTTTGTGAGTGGCACTGATGTAAGTAGAGGCTAGAGAACAAAATTGGTCAACATGTGCTATTGTAAATACTTAATTATGTACAAACTTAACTAAGCAAAACATAAGACAAATGAGATACACATTAGTAAACTGACCAGTCTTGGTTCAGTCTCACCCTACACATTAGTTTACAACACAGACAAAAACATTCATCTGCTAATTACAATCTTATTCAAAGTTTGTATCGAATTAAAAGCTTCTGTCCGCTAAGAAACCATCTCCATAATTAATTACATCTAAAAATCTAGATTTAATGGTCAACTGTTTATCTAACACTGGACCACCCTAACCTGCAGATAGAATTGTCACTGCTCCGTCCTCACTTATGCTTATTAGATATTTGCACGGAAAGTTAAATTACTTAGTCTCTCTATAAATATTTCACTTCAGTCTCTAATACAAATAAAATATTTGTATTTTCTTCTGAAAAATACCGGTATATGCTTTCTTATGCAATTTCTATTTGGCCATACAATCAGATCCCTTATATATTTGGACATGACAGGTAGCGATAATCTATAAAAGTTAGATACAATAGTTAATTTAAAACCAAATATATGAGCCAAGACATCCTGTAAAAACAAAGTCTCAGCTTAATATAAATAAGCAGTACATGGTCTTATAAAGAAAGACGTACACACCACGCCTTAACTTTATCTCTTACTATATTTACCACACGCATAGGCAAAGATAGGTTTAATATTCCTGCATAAAAATGTATACTATCATTATTGTCCTTGGTGACATCAAACCCGAAAACATTTGACTTCTTTGTTAGCGTGTCACTGTCTGCTCTATGTCGATAAATTTCCTCATTACGACTCACCAATTCGCTCTGGTACTGTGGAAGGAGCTCATCTTCCTTTGTTGGGTCTGTCTGGCAACCGACACCAAACGTTTCAAGGTTATTAGTCGGGTAGTGTTCTCAATACCCGCTACACTACTACTAGTGGCATCATCTGTGACTGCCACATTTCATTTTGCTGTTTTCTCTTTAAATCTAAAAATATTGCAAAACTAATACATTTTCAGTATTGGATGACCATGTATTCATCTTGGTTGTAACGTTAAATTTTTGTCAAATTAAAATAAAGAGCAATTGTTAAATGACATTGACATTTGGCTGACCTAATATTAATAATATTGGCCGAAATGGCAGTTTTTAAAGTGACTGTCAACCTCAAATCAGAGAAACGCATATATTTTCTATAATGTATAGCTTCTCCACGGAGATTAATTATTTACTAATTTAGAGTTTTTTAAAATATGGCATATTCGGTGGAGAAAACTTTGCCAGTTGCCTTGCTGAATGAAAAACTCCTACTATAATGCCACGACTGAGGCGCAAACCAGCGACCTTCAGCAGCCAATGACCATAGTCATAGGGACATATTCTCACGGCCTACACATGAGGCGAAAGAGGCGGATAAATTTAAGTTATTAATTACCTGAAACAAAAGGATCACTGCAAATAGTTTGCCAAGATATTCCGTCAAATGTTCGTTCCGGCTTGTTCCAGTCTTCTCGTCTGCTAGCCGCAATCCCCAACGCACGTCTGTTATCCTCAAAAGGGGTCCCTTTTCTAGGTATACTATACAATGGCAATGCACCTTCCTTTGTTGATCTATTTGTGCAACCTACTGCACAACAAGAATGAGGCATTGTTGTTGATTACTAAAGCTTCACGTCGGAATCTCTTTGTGTTATTAATGAAAAGAATAGTTTCCCATCTTTCTGCCATGGAGGATGCGCGCGCACCGACTTGACCTACTTTAAATCAAAACATTCTGAAGTCATCTATTGCAAAGTGAGATAAAAATGAAGTATAAAATACACATGCAAATATTTAGTTATATGGCTGATGGATAACTAATTGAAGAAATAAGATAACACACCTCCGTGGCAAACATTATAAAGGGATTCAAATCCGAAGTTTGACCCTTATAGCTGACTGTCTTTTTACTTGTGCTGAAGAATATCACATACTCCATTAAAAGGAAGAGCAAATATTAATATAGAACCATGATTATCACACTTAGACATATTCCCTTTGCCATAAAAAATATAGTAGGACGATTTGACTTTGTACTAAATAATACATGGAATATTGTGACTGTAAACGAATTCAATTGTATGGATGCTAGATAACTTATTTTTGTGCTAGATTAATTACTAGTAGTATAATGACAGAAATAAATACATCAATGGTGCAATTCAGGGAACCAGACGCTTAGTGAATGAGTGGTGGAATGATTAAGATAATTAGTGTGTTATTGAGTGAGTGAGCGGATGAGGAAGTGAGTAACTTAGTAAGCGAGTGAGAGAGCGAGTCAGTGAATGTTATAATTAATCGGTCTGTCCATCAGCGTTTGGGTGGTGCTGTTCTGATGAAACATCTCTTAGACACGGGTAATTCTGGTATTCAATCTCTGGTCCGCAACACTGCAGTACCGTTTAGTATTAATGTGTATGACAATATATCTTTCAATATCCCAGTTCAGATAGCTGCTACTTCTTTTAGAATGAGCAAACCTTCTACTGGTTTAGTTCTACTCCAACTACTGCTACTGCTTATCATTAAAATAAAACAATATTTATCAAAAGTGGATTTCGTTTAAACAATTTTTAAGAGAAATTCACTGACCGAGATTATAAATTTAATTTGAGAAGAAAAGACAAATCATTTACCTTTACAAGTAATGATCATCTCGTTATTTCATATCTATAATATCCACCCCAATAATTGATGTGTCTTTACTAATGCATTCTTACACACGTTGATGTATATAAACGGCTCAATAGATCACTTGTATTTTTTAAATAATAATGACATATTTTAACACCATATACCCACACAAAGATCAAGGATTCTATATATTTTAAGTGGTTACAGGTTTAGGAAAACAAAAACTACATTCGACATAACATATATCATATATTTAAACCTATTATATTGCCGTCTGTGCTGTTTATACAAACGATTATTTGAATAATAGTATTTAGACTAATAAGTGTAATGCATTTATATTAATGCAAGCCTAACAATGGGCCCGTACAAGTTGGAGTCATTTGATGATGACGTAATCTCAAAGTGCATTAAGATTTATTTAAGACGCAATTAAAAGTTTATACTATCAACATTATATACTAGGAAATCAACCTGAATGGATGAGTTTTTAAAAGAGACTTAAACCTTACAAAGAGAACGTAAATAACATAACATAGTTGCAAGGCTCAATACATAATCCCCTCGTGACATATTCCTCTAAAAAGGTATGATCTGGGCTGTCACCATTCATTTCTAGTGTATATGAGTTCAATGAGGAGTAATGCCCTTAATATATTTATAGCATGTGGATGATGTGATGATATTTTTCAGTATTTCTCACTGAAGACAAATGACGTTTATTAGATGTCATATAATAGGGAGTTTCAATAGTTTATTCCAGATGTAACTATTAATGGTATTAAGTTTGGAGGAAGCAGTTCGAAAAAGTGATGTCACATAGTCATTAATATTAAAACATTTATCAAATAAATCACCCCCACCCCCATATTGATTACTGGGAACGAAGATTTACCAATTTGTGCTATTAATAATTTGACATAATATTATTAATTCAAAAAAATAATATTGATTTATTATAAATTACGTTTAGAGAATTTGTTTCCAGGGAATATCTCCGGCTGTAATCTATGAACCAAAGTACGATGATAAAATGGATAATATCTTTCTCAATAACTGAGAGATAATATATTAAAAAAGAGATAAGATCTTAGATGGGAAAATGTTCTATTGTGTTGGGAACTAAAGAGCAAACATGTCAGATCAGATACACTGATATACATGTTTATAAATAATTATACATTTACAATTGTCTATTAAATCTCATTAAAATTATTTGAATATGTATTTAGACTTTTTGTATAAATGTGTAACAATGAGGCCGTTTGGAGATTGTGCGTATCTAAACTGCTAAGATATAAGAGCGTAGTAACTATACAGGTGATGTCATCCTTAGTAAATGAAAATACAAGACATGCTCTAAATAGTTAATCATAAGATTGACATATCTTAAATAGGTATAGTGTAATGTTGAAGATATTTTCAGTATTTCTATGAAAATACGTATAGTTTGCATATATAATTCATATTATTCGATGTAACTATTAATGTATTCAATTTCAAATTCGAATTGATTCATATATTAGTGAAAGATTTTCATATCAAATATTTTCGGTGAAAGACATTAAAGTATTATTTTATTTAGATCAAAAAAAATTGATATACATTAAACGTCATTTTACTGAAATGAGCTATTTAACAGTACTTAAAATTATAAATCTCTATACCTTAAACATATCATTAAGTGATAAGATCAGCATGAAATAGATCGTTAGCAACATTCAAGAATCTTATTGTTAATATATTTAGAAAATAAGTTACATAAGAATTGATTGTACTTTTGACATAAACAATGTCAAAGATATGGATGTTAGTAAAAAGTCAAACGATATTTGACAAAGAACAATCGATGCGACTTCAAACGTGCATTATGGGTATTTTTCTAATATTAGTATGCAAGTCTAATGATTGGAGTTGTCATAATCATTTAACTTATTAGTATTTTTTTTTTTTTTGGGGGGGGGTATATTAGTTCCCGTTAGTGCTGTATTAATATTCTTGTCATAGTAATAATAATCTCAGCCACTAATTAGATGAATGTTGTAGAGTGTGTCTGAAATAATAAGGCGTATCTGTAATGAGTTCGATAAATCCAATAGAATGAACACAAGCAAAATATACTTCCAAAGGAACATCAACAATGATTCACTTGTTAGATAAGGTCACCCAAACACACACACATGCACGCACGCACGCACACACACACATACATTCACACACACACACACACACACACACATACATACATACTCACATACACACACACATCAATCAATTTCCCATCCTCGATCTCTATCTAATTATGTTTATATCAATATATTCTACTACAGTTTAAAACTGTGTAAAAAGATGAAGTAATATCATATACTGTACGTATAACAAAATACTCAATCACTGTCATAAATCACTGATGACATTTGTTAGAAATATATCTTGTTCTCTTTATATTTAAACTATGATGGTGACATCAATGTATGAGTTATTCTGGTTAAATTATACGTACGTAGTCATTTCAGATAAACATAATGTATTTAGTATATTAAACCATGAATTCTTCAATCAGGATCCAGTGAGCAATGTCTAACAGCTATATAATAATTATTAATATATATATATATATATATATATATATATATATATATATATATATATATATATATATATACAGTATGGGATACTTGCGTATTAACATACTGGTGTAATATTAGGGATACCTATTTCCGAAAATTACTTGTTTTGTGTCCACATTGAAAGGTAATAATACCGAAAGTGTTTAAGTAGCACTCGTAGAATTGTCAATAGGTAGTTATCGTGAACTTCGGTGTGAGCTATAAAAACCTACTAACCTTGACATATAACGCACACATAACCATAGGAAGTTTATTTGTATGTAGGTGCAGAGCTGTTTACTTAAGACCTTTTCTTGTGAACTGCAATTCTTCTTATTTTCTCTTCTATCATCATCATCATCATCATCATCATCATTATCATCGTCACCATGAAGTCATATATAATTATTCTCTTAAGTGAAGGTTATTTTCATAATGACAGCTACGGTAGATTTATTTGGGACAGAGTTTAATGTAGAGCCTAAGTCGTCCTCATGTCATTGGATCTACATATAGTACGTTTCTGTAAAAATAACTATCTGTTTGCATGATGCTTCTAGCAGAAATAAAAAAGAAATGGACAATCGGCTTTGAAATGAGTACAATTATGGATGTATGTCTGACCGTTTTAATGTCTAGATAGCTGGTTGTGAGTATGGCTAGCGATTTGTCTGTATCTCTGTATTAATGTCTTTCTTTTTTGGTGTTTATGTCCGAATGCATATCTAACCAATATGTATAAAAAGTTAAAGCTTATTGCCTATATCTTATATATCAAAAGCTTATTTAATTAACATTTAACTTCAATAATACTTCTACCTTACTATCTGGAGAATGGTACACGGACTATTACACTATAAAATGAGATCATTGTGTTCCCTTAGCAACAAGCTCCAAGTAAAAAGTGGTTTTATTACATGAAATAAACATTCCGATTTATTCCTTACACTGATCAAAACGTGGCCTTATTAACTCAGATTAGTGTTTTATTTTTAATCTTGTAGAATATCATCATGTTTTCGATATTCAGACAATTGTTTGACACGTGTTTCGTTATCCGAATTTTCTAATATCTGTTTTAACCAATCAATATCGACTAAGGTACTTATAGTTCTACACAGAGCTATGTCAAGCTCTTTTATCAAAGGACAATAACGGATGTAATTAATTATAAGTATTCACTAACAGGTAATAATATTATATATAAATGAGAGAGAGAGAGAGAGCGGGAGGGGGGGGAGATAGAGAGAGACAGAAATAGATAGATAGACAGATAGAGAGTAAGAGAGAGAGAGAGGGGGGAGATTGAGAGATAGTGGGAGGGGGAGATAGAGAGAGACAGAGTAGATAGATAGATATATAGATAGAGAGTAATAAAGAGAGAGAGAGAGAGAGAGAGAGAGCGAGAGATAGAGAGAGAGATTGAAATTGAGAGAGAGATAGAAGTAGATAGTTAGAGAGAGAGAGAGAGAGAGAGAGAGAGAGAGAGAGATTGAGTGGGAGATAGAATTAGATAGTTAGAGAGAGAGAGAGAGAGAGAGAGAGAGAGAGAGATGAGTGGGAGATAGAATTAGATAGTTAGAGAGAGAGAGAGATTGAGTGGGAGATAGAATTAGATAGTTAGAGAGAGAGAGAGAGAGAGTGTGTGTGTGTGTGTGTGTGTTTGTGTTCTAGTTGACGTTTTAAATTGTTGTTGTTTTACGGTAACCTTTGTGTACTTGGCAGTAACATGTGTTAAGCAATTTCCAGATGTAATGAGTCGAGATTAAACCACTTAGTTTGGGATTTGAATCCTGGACTTGGAGGTCAGTGCCGAACACCACAGACAATTTACACTATGAAATCACCCGTGAGGTGATTCCTTCGAGTATTCTAACTCTCTGTCCAGAATATACTGCCTCCAATTATGTGGTAGATCAAACGGTTTATTTCAGGCGAGTAGTATGGATTGCATAGTAATTAGCTATGTATTTGTCCAGGTTGTAAGTGAAATCTTAGCAGACTAATACATTAATAAACTTTATTGCCATCTGCAATTTAGAATACCTATATCTGTATCATGGAATATATAATTTTTGTCTAATATTTATGTATAGCAGATGATATTTGTTAAAACGGGATATAAGCAAATGTATATTCTTAAAACAGATAAATAACTCTTTTATACTATCCCTTCATCACATTTTATTTACTGAAATATGCACATTACAAACATAATTTTCAGTGCTTAGAAATTTAATTATCAAAATTTATTATTTATATCCAGGTCAATATATGTAATGCGTTAATGGCTTTAGTCCAGAAGACATTAGTTGATTCAATTTGTTATTCCTAAGAATTCTTCATTAAATGTTCTTAATCAACATATTCTTTTTAATATTAAAAATAATGTTCTTAAATAAATAACCACTTTTAATGATTTAGCATTCACAAATATCATTTAAATCCGTCTTACGAATAGAATGGATCGCTAGACCACATAACAAATTCACGCTGGCCATAGTATCGTGATTCCTTCAGTACAAACCATGAACTACGAAACAGTTAGTACTAGATAGTATTTGTTGCTGTACAATTAAATATTTATGGCAGTCGTTTTTTGAGTTAGGTATAACATATGATTTGGTAAATAGCGTGATATGTATTGAATATTGATTACAAATGTTGATAAACAGAAAAGATCATTACAAAAACATTGCCCGTTGCCCATAATTGTTTTTATCAATTTAGCAAGGAAGTCAAATATTATAACCTAACATAAGCAATTATATCACTTGATCTACTATGCGTTCATAAGGAACTAGTTTTAGCGTAGCAGCGTACTCATACATAGACGGTCATATAACACTTTGTCGTAAAGTACAGGAACAACATTATAAAAAGAATATGATACCTGTCCACAATTTAATCTTGGTGCATGTTAGACATAGTGTTATTCACGAACACCTATGAATGGCACAAATTAATGTACCTTGCCAGAAATATCGCCTTTTCCTGTTACATAGCATTTAATAAACAACATGATTAGGTACACACCTTAAAAAGATATATTAGAGTTTGTATGATTGTTGGTGTGTGTACGTGTGTGCCACTATATATATGTGTGTGTGTCTGTCCGTGTGTGTGTGTGTGTGTGTGTGTGTATGACCTTATGTGGGTGGGTGGGTGAATGAGTTGGGAAGGCAGCTATTAATTTATTTTGGCAAATATATTGACCCTCGAATTAATATTACATTTTAAACCTTATTCTTCATTATTCTCAAATCTCGCTCCTTTATTGGGTTATATTAAGGGTACCTTTATCGTGTCTCATTGTCAACATGGAAGAGGTTAAAACGACTGGCAGCTGGTTTCCATCAACACTCTAATCCCACGAGGTTTAGGTTGTCTTCACAGAGAGCCTTTAGATTACATTTCCTGTTTTCCATTATCCAGTTTCCCTATAAAGCTCATCCTCTATTGATGGGTCTTTGTACTTTGAACTTTCTACACCAAGTTTAACAAAAGTCTGACATATGACACATAAATATACCAATACTTGAAACATCGTTGTCAATTTTGTCTGAATCAATTATCTATTTAATTACTTTTATTAGCTTGTAGTTCCTGAACTGTTCTAAAAATAGTATCATTCTTTCCAGGGATAAAGTGTGTATTCATTTCAAGAATGTGGTATCAGCCTTTAAACCCCTAAGGAAAATAGGCGGAGAATAACATCTTAATTTATTTTAATTGACAAAATGAAGAATACCTGTGCTACTTCCTTTTGTTGAAAGCATAATCTCATTATCTATAATTACAAGTCGTGATTGATTGCTGAAGTAGCCCACTGAGGGAAGAAAACAACTTTTTCTAGTATTACAGTAAGAATTATAATTTACATGCAGCTAATAATAAGGCAACGATAACTAGATCACAATCAAGGAAAAACAATCGATTGAGCGGGCCAATCTTTTCAGATGAATGATACGGCTAACCCTTCATTACTGTTGATTCGTATTTTTTTTAGCATAGGCTAGATTTCAATAGATGAAATAAATGAATTTAAATTAAAACTTTTTTGCTGAATTTAAATTGATTTTAATGAAGATTTTAAAACAATAGGTATATTTAATGGGCAATTTGCAAGTTTGGGAAATATTATTTTTACTTGTACCTGGGAACCAATAATATAAGTTTCACCAGCACATTATTAAATTAAAAATGCTATTATATTAGAGTATTAACACTCCCCTTGACATTTCCCCGTAAGCATTTCACGAATGGTTGATTCAGAAAATAAAACAGTTCACTTTCAATACAAGATATCAGGCTTAAATACCAGTGTTACAGTAATAGGAATCACCCATTGAATTGTGATCTATATGATCATTGATTTTATTCATTCACATCGTCATGTCAAATAGCGAAAGTTCTAAAAAGATAAGCTTGAACTAGACAGTTCGGACCATGACAGGCATATAAATAGGGCTGAACATTACTTAGTTTATTGGCATATATCTATTGGATGAAGTCTATGCCATTCCTATTAAATGCAAAATTATCATCTGGATATCATATACCCTTAATGGCCTATACATATGATCAAAATATAGCTGGTAAATAGCCTATATACAGCCCTGTAACAGCGTGATTCTTGGACTTCTAACACGAGACCGTAGTGTGATATTCAGCGGCATGGTGTCACAAGGGGTAATTCAATCGGCCTATTACCCATTTACATTAATCAGTTCATCAACCCATCACTTATTTTCAAATGGGCTATTGTCCAATATGTCCTTCACGTGATATATCATTATACATTATTACATTACATCAAACCTTGGCAGCTTCTGAGCTAATTCTCTCTCTTTTGTGGCTGGGTCCCTTCCTTCCACCTCATTATAATACTACTAATGACAATATAATTTAAAAAACAAATACTTATTTACTCATTGACGATGTATTTTATTTAAATATCTAGCAAGTTTGTTGATATCATGTTGTTCTCTTATATACAAGATCACGCCAATCGTTCGGTTGTGTAATGTTATACACAATAAATCATTTCCCAGATTTAATACGTCAAGTTCAGTTATTACTGTTAGTGTGTGTATGTGTGTGTGTGGATGAGTTCATGGGAACATACACCAATGGTATATATATATACATATATATATATATATATATGTATATATATATATATATATATATATATATATGTGTGTGTGTGTGTGTATGTGTGTGTGTGTGTGTGTGCATGCGTGTGCATGTGCGTGCGCGCGTGTGTGTGTGTGTGTTTTATAAAGATAGCTAAGGCGCTGGCACAGGTGTTATACTTTCATTCAAACAACAATTATAACTCCAAACGGATTTTTTTAAATAATTAATTGCAAGTATAATTAATTACCGTTAAAATCAGAGAAAAATGAAAGAAAAAAACAAATTTCTAAAATAATCCAGAAGAGAATAATCTAAATATAAAAAAGAAACTATGATTAAAACAAAACCAGGCTTTGTGTCGAACATTACGGCCAAGAAAGATTTAGCCTAAAATGGAAAAATAAAATATTAATACACAGTATGAATAATGTATGAATAATATAAGCATAAATCAGAATAAATTCAGATTAATACTAATAGCAGCGATATAACACGACTCAACCAAATAGCAACGACCGGTTTCGACCTATTCAAGTCTTCATCAGGTTGCATTGAATATTTAACTTTACCATATTGCTCGAGGTTTATATACACAATTTTCAATGGGAAGCCACGCACTTAATCCTTTAGTTCTTTTTAACAAAGGATGGGTGCTATTTTAATCTCTTTGTTCTACTTGTGAACTTACGTAACCCGGTGTTTTGAAAACATCCCAACGATAATTGAATAGAATGTATATGTTGTACAGGTGTGAAAGTGCCCAACATAATAAGAAAATAAACCTAAATGTACTTCAAATGATTTAATCGTAGCTTCCCATTTGACAATTGATATACAGATATATCATTGCTTTACAAACATAGTAGCGGTGGGTTGAGATGTTTGTGTTTCGGGCGATTGACGCTTTACTGAAGTTGTGTTTGTGATTAACTTTTCCAGAGTTTCAGGAGACATTCTATTTATTTTAAGGTATTTATTCAACTTACTTGACACTAAATAACCCGAGAGGCTTTTATGTTTAGTGTAAGCTGTGATGATACTATATTGATATAATGATTTTGAACCCCAACGGCTGGTAGTTGGAATGCCGGTATTTGACCGACGTTGTTTTATTTGCAATTCCCTAACAGTGTTGCCTTTAATACCAGCATCCATCTTTTAGAATAATATCTTTTACACAAGGCTTGAAAAAGAATACCCCATGCCTTATCAAAGTCCTTTTCGTTAGAACATATTCAAAAAAATCGTATAATTTGCTATCTTAATAAACCTTTAAAGGTATGTTTGGGATGAAAAGAATGTTTGTGCAACATCTGATGAATATCAGTTGGTTTAAAAAATACCTTGGTCAATAAGGTATTATTGTTTTTAGGGTCTTTGAATACAGTGGTATCTAAATAATTGACCGAATCAATACAGATAGAAGATTTAAATTTAATGGGTGGTTCATGTATATTAAAAATATTTAGAAATTCAGAGAACGCATCCTTGCCATGTGGCCATATTATGAACATATCATCCAAATACCGGAAGTAGGTATGAGGTTTTAATGGACATTT
>JAODUP010001673.1:0-37070 GCA_025642065.1 Paralvinella palmiformis
ATCCCTTCCCCCAGTTTTGTTGCGAGCTGTGGTATCAAATGGTATGTTTTACGTGCTTCCGCTTTTTGTATGTAGCCTGCATGTAGCCGCTTTCCTGTGGGCGTGACATATTTGTCGCGTACGAAAAGCAAATTTAGCTGGTTCCCACAGGCTGATGAGTAGACCAGACACATGCTTGGTATACGCCACATTTATCAATATGTGGAGGTATTGAACATTTAATATTTAGATTAATGTATGTATAGTTGTATTTAGATTTATGGAGGTAGGTTTCGAAGGAGGTTTAGATATGTTGATGCTCTGTGCTGTTGCCTCTTACTATGTACCATAAAACACACACCACACACACACACACACACACACACACACAACAAAATACACACACACTTTGTATATATATATATATATATATATATATATATATATATATATATATAGCCATATCATGTATATCCATCTCAAAACACCCACACACATAAGGACAAACAAACATACCACATTATCATAATTATTATTATCCTCATCATCATCTTCATCATTATCATCATCAGAATCATCAACATCATCATCATTCTCATCGTTGCCGTCAACTTCACTATCCTGTCTAGTTTTGTGTCTTAACAACCATCTATGCCCACACCATTGGTTGTGTGATGCACGTTTCAACGATACTTTCTACCACATAACTATAACTATGATTTTGTTTTAAACAAAAGAGAACAATAATACGTTCCTGATTTGAATATAATTATTGGCGGTGTGTCATTTACGTCCATATTGAGCTAGCTAAGCTATGAATGAAGAATTGTGAAAGATCAATACATTCAATATCAGAAATAAAACAATTTAGGTTAAATACTATTTTAATGTATTTTATTTTAATGCAAACAACTTGAGACTTTCCGTACACGACGACCAGGCACATTCCAATTGAAGTCAGATAAAAATTGGCGATGTATTCCAGCTTCAACTTTGTCCACAAATACAGCGTTCTCTTCTAGGTTCAGTATTTGAACACTTCTTTGATTTGTTATAAAAATACATTCTCAATCACGGCTATTTGTTATATCTTATGTAGTAGTGCTCTTCGTACGTACCTTGTACATGGCGATATAGCAGTTCCAAGGATGCTGTGTCAGCAATTACCAGTATATACAGCTATGATTAATAACGTACATTAGACTATTATTACATTAAGCCCATAGGGTGGCACTTTCTGATTTAAATATACCTGTTATGGATAATCATCAATTTGGAGTTCCACATTGTCATATCATTAGTCATGTTTACTTAGAATTAAAGATGACACCCACGGACAGTTACACGCATGCACACTCACGCACGCATGCATGCGCACGCACACACGCACGTACATACGCACGCACGCACCCACACATGCACGCTCGCACTAGCACGCACGAACACACAAACTATCTATTTCTATATCTCTCTATATCACATTCCCCCCTCTCTTCGTCCCTCCCCCCACCTTTCGTTAGCACTCATTCTCTCTCACTGATATACATTTGGTACATTAGACCGGAATTTGTGAAACACTTTCTTAGGTCGAAGTTAGATGTCACTCATCACTCGTCAATGCTTGAATACTGAACTGTGACATGTTTTTGTGTCAGGGTACTTAATGCACTGAAAATAGTACACTAAGGGGATTACAAAGATTTGAAATAGCGTTTACTTATCGAATTAATGAATATTTCGTTCTTATACCACAGCAGGCCACTTAACACCCCACAGCACGCGTTAACTAAAGAGCTATCTGACCACAATCAAACTAAAGATTCTTTTGTCATCCATTGTTAGTCTCACATAACAATGCCGCTTCCAGTTTACAGCTCTCTAATATCGCCCTGTCAGGATGCGTAGTAGCACAGTAATTCACTAAAAGGGATAGGCCCAATCGTTGCTTGGCGAAAATAATTTGTGTCATCATTGTGGCACCACTGGTGACGTTCTGTTGTTATCATGCGGTATATCTGGTTAGTTATAGACTTACACCTCCTCCATCTATAACAAAGGACAAATAATTCTAAATGATCAAACTTTAAATCGTTTAGGATTTCCATTGATAAAGTAGTTGATATCCATGGATCGTGCTCTTGACCTCCCACCTATTCACTAATGCACAAATTATCTATAAAAACAAGATGATGGCCTATATTCATTTGGCAATAAAAGAACAGCATGACACAAATTCTTCTTCAATATATTGTTGTTGTAGTATATCCTATTTCATAGTACTTCTTGACAGACAACTTAATCACATAGAAGTCAAATGTTAATGTTGTTTAAATGGTATACATTGATCTTGTCCAAAGTGGATAATGATAATTTACAAATACAATAATGGTGATACTATTATAATGATACTATTACTGGTACTACTATTACTTCTACGACTACTAGTAGTAGTATTATTAGTATTACTGCTACTACTTCTACTACTACTACTACTACTACTCTGACTACTACTTCTGCTACTACTTCTACTACTACTAGTATAACTACTGCTACTTCTACTACTTCTACTATTTGTACTGCTACTACTTCTAGCATAACTACTATACTACTACTACTACTACTATTGCTACTACTACTACTATTACTACTACTACTACTAATAATAATAACAATACGAATAATGACCTAGTAGTAGTAGTAGCACTAGCAGTATTAGTAGTAGAAGCAGGACTAACAACAACAACAACAACAACAACAACAACAACAACAATAATAATAATAATAATACTAATAATAAAAACAATTAATAAACATAATTATTGACTGACTGGTAATTTTAAATTAAACTCGTTATATTGATGTTGTCTGTAATTGCCTCTAAGTTGTTTCAATCATACAGATGCTGCTTACCGGAAGTGTCAAACATCATGTACCCGAGGCTTAATTACCGTTAAAAAGTAAATAGGTTCCTAGATACCGAACTGAGAGTAATTACCATCGAACAGATGTAGAATTCAAACTCCTGAAAATGTTCTTATTATGCAATATATAATTGCATTACAAACAAAAAATTAATGTATTTTAGACAATGTGCATGTTATTGCCATTTTCACTTCAGGCGAATCTAACCCCAAACTAGCACAATTTACCCCCAAAGGGTGGCACAACTAACCCCAAATCTGGGGTAAGTGCCACTTTACAAAATATTTTCAACCCCCCCAAGAGTTAACTGGAAAATGGCACAACTTATCCCCTCCCACGTTAATATATATCCAGGAGTGTATTCACTAAGTCATATGTAGTAGGATAAGAAATTATGAATTAGTTACTTGTAGTTACCCAGATCTTTGAAAGCAGCTTTGAATATATATATATATATATATATATATATATATTATTTGGTTGTTTTATCACTAACGTGGTGAAGTTTGAAGTGGTCGTGATACAAGTAAACTAATTCCTGTCATTGTTGATGGTACTGGCAGGAAATAATTTACGGATTGAGTGGACAGGTATATATTTAATAATGGAATTATGTTTTTAATATAAATTGCTTCATGTCAGATTCAATGCATTTTGATGGGCTGAGAAGAGGAGGGAATAATTGAATGAGTGAATCATTTGAGTGATTGAGTAAATAAGATTGAGAATGAATGAATTACTTGAATGAACCAATAAGTGAGTCAATTGGTTAGTGATCGAGTAAGAGAGTGAATAAGATAGGAAGTGAATAATCTAAGTGTTTAAGTGTGAGTGAGTCAGTCAGTGGGTCAGTGAATACGTCAATGAGTAAGTGAGTGAATTAATGAACTGATGAAGAAGTGAGTGACTGAATTAGTGGTTGAGTGAGTTATTTAATCTATAAGTCAGTGATTGGGTTATTGAGTGAGTTAGTGAGTGAATTATATATTTGTAGAGAACTTAAGTGTGTTTGCGAATGAATAAATGGGTGAGTGGTTGGGATACTAAATGAGTGAGCCAGAACGTGGCTTAGTTGGGTGAGTGTGTGGGTGAATGAGAGGGTGTTTGGTGGAGATAATGAATGAATAATTGAATGAATGAGTGAGTGAATAAGTGAGTAAATGCATATATGAAATAGTGAGTAAATGAGAGAATAATTGTTTGAGTGAGTGGGTGAGTAATTGAGCGAGCGAGTGGTTAGGCTAGCCATTTAGTTAATGTGGAGTAAATTCATGTGTTGTATGTTCTAAATCGTAATATCATGTAGCTAGAATTAACTTACTATCTGCATTGACATAAATCTGAAAATGTTAATTGCATTTGATGATGAAATACATTTATAATGAAAAACATTACGCTTTAGCTAGATCAAAATTATATATATATATATATATATATATATATATATATATATATACTTATGTTTTTTTGTGTGTGTGTGTGTCTGTGTGCGTTTGTGTACTTTTCATTCTAATCATATAGGACACATGTGAGTACTTGTGTGTTTGTGTGTGTATGTTGTGTTATTGCGTATGTATGTTTATGTGCGTGTTCATTTGTGAGGATTTGTTGGTGTAACTATGTGATTTTGTAGGAAATTATTTATGTTTCCCAAGACTAATCTTACCTTTCCTATAACGTAATATTTAATATTGAATATGGCATATCCACTAACTAAGTGGCTACCCTGTAATGGTGATATAATATAAGTATCTTAAAATGGCGTATTTGTACAATAATTATAATCTAGTTAGGTAATCTAGTTAAAGCCACAGATGCGAAATCAGCCCAAATCATCGTGTACAAACAGCCACAATGAGCAATAAGTAATAGGCTTAAAGATGCTTAAAATTATCAAATTAAATTACCTAGGATTAGAAATTTTCCAATTTTATTCAGTTGTAATAGTATATGTGGATTTTATGATGCACTATTATTCAAGATGCTCTTTGATTGATTATAATTGTTGTTGGAACCTACAGAGGAAATTAATATTCCGGGGTTATATTGAGTGTAGAGCAGGAATGTCCTTCACACACACGTTATCCTATTATCATCAGATATATTTTCATGCAGATTCAGTGCAGTTGGAAATTTAGTGACTGTTTTTATTCCCTCTAAGCTCTCTATTAGGGAATAAGGACTGATCTGTCGGTTTCTTTTTTATAAGAGAATTAGTGTATCATAAGACATTCTAAAGCCTTTGATTTTCATGAATAACTAATATTGTTTACCTATTCCAAATTTTGTTTTAAAGGACTACAGCCACTTAACGATCATTTGACTATGCTGTGATTGGATTATTGTACATGATATGCAAGTTTTAGCATATACAGAAAGAAAATATTCATAATTGATTGCACATTTGTATTTCTAAATGCTATTTCCAACGAGATTTTGATAAATGTTTATATTTAAGCACTTAACAATGAAAATCAGCCAAAAATAATTAAACATCAGATATGCGCTGGAGAGTTATTGGTTCCCTTGTTCTTATATATTCGTTGGTCAAGTATTTTAAAATATTTAAACCAATTCATCAATTTTGATTATTTGAAACGAAACATACTTTTTAGGATGTTTATCAAATTCAATTCAGATTCGAATAATGTATTTGGAAATGTTACTACTATAATATTATCCTTAAGAATTTTAACTTTTTTTTGGTGTCAAGTCTTTACTTTCGGTAAGTTAGGAAGTCCAGTTGTGTTTGATAGGTTGTTGACAAAGGCGGTAAATTTGAAACTGGAAGGTTTTCCACCGGCTTGCGGATAGATTCAGCTATATAACGAACTACGCTTGAGAAGGTAATGATTTTGTTCTACGGTATATACCGGTAACATCTAGCTAGATGAAATATTATAACATATGGATGTTGGGTAGGTCATCATGGGAAGATTTACTAAAACATTCCTTTACATTTATAGATACCAGAAGCCTTACAGGTGAGAAGTTCTTTACATCCCAATAATTCCTTTCATAAATACTTTACTGCTCATAGTTTCGCTCCTTAGGAAGTGTAAAATCTTTCGGGGATATATAACTGTTCATGCTACTAACATACTATAGGCACTGAGATACTTTTAGATGCCTCTAATTAGACAGGAAAGCAAATAAGTGAAATTTAAAGTATTTAATAAATTTAGTTTTATAACATTGCTGTAACTGTAACTTAATAACTAACACAGAAGACTATTATAATTACAAAACAACACAATGCACAAAAATGTACCTTGACTTTTTCACTTCAATCGAATGATTTAAACAATTACTATTTGAGAAGGGAAGCATATAAACATGTAAACAGTTACATGCATAAACATGGACCCTATTCCTAGGATATTATTAACGGATTATCTGAATAAGTGGAAATAGATACCGTAAGTTGGTTTTGTTACTTCCTACACAATGCAACTTACACATATCAAAGCATATTCAAATAGTATTTTTTTTCTCTAAAATAAACACATTGAAATCGATATCCTGAAGAAATGACATGTATAAAAAGCCTTCCAGTATGGAAACAAAACAATTAGGGGAATAAAAGAGTTTTCAATATGTTGTAAATTCAAAAATAGCATACCCTATTTGAAAACATATACGCAATACCGTAATCACATAGCAGAATATTTTCTCACTAGACATCTGATTAATATGGTAAGAAATAAAATGCATCCAGTAAGCCTTTTAATTCAAATAAATATTTGCTTATTTTCATTAACTGTGAAGCTCATGTTTATAAGCAATGTTGTCGGTCAGTGACAGTTTCACGAATCTCAGCAACTAAAAAAAGTGCCTTCTTAACATTTAGTCACTTTACTCAAGAAATTCTTTGAATACGCATTCCAGACTGGGCAGATGGATAGTGGTAATTATCTAAACATATGATTACGATTGATACTACCCATCAGTTTGTACCTATATCTAGCCTAATTTGTTTTCCTGTCTCATCAATTAAGAAATATTTCAGCATTATCTTTGTGAGATAGATAAAAGGTAAAACATTCATCAGTTGTCATACATGTGGTCATGTTATAGTAATTGACTATTGAAGAGAGATATCATTTTGTCTCGCAGCAGCCCAATTTACTACCTTGAGCATAATATATGTGTTTTACGTGGGCCAGTATGCACTCATACATGCCGTTTTTTGCATATGTGTCTATATATGTGTGTATATTAATATAAATGTATGTTTATTTGTATATATCTGTCTTTCTGTCCATGTTAGGTATAAACACTATAAAGTAAGAGAGAGAGAGAGAGAGTGAGAGAGAGAGTAAGAGAGAGAGAGAGAGAGAGCGAGAAAGAGAGAGAGAGAGTATGTGTTTATGCGTATGTAGTTGCTAATACCAACAACAGTTGAAACAATGTATCTTTGTTAAAGCATCTCAGTATAAGTAACCTAACATTAAACTTTGATCGCTACACTCATCTACATCATCAATTTAATGATTCACTTTGCGCTGAGGTAGTCCACTTAATTCCAAATATAGTATACATTCTTAGTCCTCTAACCGACCATTGTCATTCGAAGAAGGTTCCATGATACTATCCACTGGCCAAAATAAGATATTAAAGTTTCAGATGGCTGTCCTTGAAACTAATGGATAACCCGATATCTGTATTCTTACGGGTTATACATAAACTGCTTGTCAACTGCTAATCACCACTGGTACGGCATTAATGCTGCTTGGGAAGTAAATATTTGGACTATTATTCCTTAGATGGTCGATGGCATTTTGATATATCTTCCTTTTAAGGTGATACACATACTTGGCTATAATTGCAGGTACTATTTGATTTATGCTAAACGACTGTGTGACTTTACTGAATCATCTAATGCTAATCCCTAGAATTCAGTTAGGTCCAGTCTGATTGATCAATATGATTATTCCAAAATGGTGTTAGTAGCTAGTTATGTAACTTGAAACATGACTAGATTTTCAAACAAATGCCATAATTCCTCAACGCAAAAACCAAGCTACCCCCATTCAAGAACAGAAACAAGATCCAATTACAGCTAATTAAAGCACATACAGGTTTTCACGAACGAAATCATTTTTGTAAACATTCATCAAATATCTAATATCTTAATATTCTGATCTCCATTAGTTAATGAATAAAAATATCGAAGCTGCCATTGAAAAACAATTGACATGAAACTATTGTTTGGACTCTCCTAAACAATTACTGTTTCAAATTGGGCATATTTAATGTAAGGCAATAGTAAAGCGAGGTACTTTCTCATTGAACCAATATTATTAATCACATAATTGAAATAACAATAATATTGAGAGGGTAGTTATTTTTAAATGGCAATGATTTGCCACCTGATAACTGCTTTAAAAATAAACTTAGATTGTTCGAATAATTACCCTCGATTACAATGCAATTATCTATTGTCTCATGCCTTATCTGGTGATAAGAGGTATGTCATTGATACAGTTATTATTATTATTATTATTATTAATCGTAGTAGTATTAGTAATAATAGTATTATGTTGTTGTTGTCGTTCAATTTGATTCGACACTTCAATAGTGGTATTTGAATAATAACCCGGAGACTGCTGATTAATTAATTCATCTTAGCTAACACAAATGAAAACACATAACGCGCTCATTTCTTAGTAGCCCCATTTCCCCGTAGCCACCCGTTTGTCGTTTCAGTACCTCGTAATAGTGGAGATTGTCTCGTCGCAATACACGCCAGAAACCTCTCTCACAGAATAGGAAGGATCAAAATAATTATCACCAAGTGGTCATCAGTCTGTTGTGACATCTAGTCTCTTTCTAGCATAATCTTTTATGACATGCATTATGATACTTGAGACCGAGAGTAAATCTTCCAGTTTACTCAGAATGATAAATTGATTGCATATACATTAGTTGTTCAATGACATGTACAGATGTATTAAAGAGCGGTATAGAGCTAAAATGAATGGAAGATGTGTGTCGATATTTTAGCGCATGTAAACTATTAGATGTTTGTTTTTGTATGGTCAATGTGTCTTTGTCAGTTTAATCGACATAGATTTCTTTGATTTGATTTCAGTGAAAGTTTCATTTAATATTCTGAAGTTAATATCTTGGTTGTGAGCCTGATCGGTTTTTAGTAGATAACATGTAGTTAGTTTTTGCTATATTTACGGAAAGGTTAACCGATTTAAACAGCCCTGTTAGATGATTAACAATATCAATAATACTGGTCAATACATTTATTTGATTCCCTGAGCTAAAATAAATAGTTATGTCGTCATGAAAGGGGGCGCATCTGGTCACACGCTGGATGATTGGTCAATATTGATCTATATATATATATATATATATATATATATATATATATATATATATATATATATATAAGGAAAGAGAAGATAGTCAAATTCCTGTTAAATGATATTCTAAGCATTATCACTAAAATTATTATAGGCGGTAGACCTGAGCGATATAAGATTAACTTGACGGGAAATAGATGAGAGAAAGAAAAAGATCAGAGAGAGAGAGAGAGAGAGAGAGAGAGAGAGAGAGAGAGAGAGAGAGAGAGAAATAGAGGGAGAGGGGAGAGAGAGAGAGAGATAGTCAAATTCCTGTTAAATGATATTCCTAAGCATTATCACATCATAGCAACCTTTATTCTGTATACTGGGCGTGTATGTAACCTGCAACGGCGATATATAATTAACTTGATCTTGGAAAATAACGATCAGAAGTGAGAAAAGTCGCATATTAATTGTCTCTTTATTCCGTTATTCATATTTCTGATTAGATTAAATATATATTCAGCACCTGAAGCTACCAGCTCTCCTAATGGTTATATAATGAAGTAATCCGAAGTCTGTAGTGAAATATCCAGAATGTTATTAATTGGTTATCCCATAATTACTTAATGCAGTTAGATGCCAATGAAAATCTTCCCATTGGATGAGTCAAGAAATCAATTTCTCCATTGGCTGGTATCTAGAAATGCTTGGCTACATCGTGTCCTATCATGTCTTGTTAAGCAAACTAGTTTTAGGACACTAATCTAGTATCTTCTGCCCTCAAATTAGAATCAGCTATACTTTTATCAATAGATTTCTTCATAAACCGACGCTATTCAAATCTCAATTTCTATTTACACATGTTTGTGAGTGATTAGTATTCAGTAGAAACTTGTTATACCACAAGTTATTTGATTCGATTGAAATAAATCTTGTGTTGATTACTTACAAAAAGGCGTTGAAATGCCAGCTAGTTACTTGCCACAGAAGGGTGTCACCTTACAGTGATACGACGCCTTCTTGTCGTATATATATCCAAACCTGACTATGAGATAATATTAGTTTTGACAATATAATTAATAAAAAGTAGATGGAAGAAGCGGGATCGTATTTATAATAAGCATGCAGCATATAGGATTTTAATATTATTACATATTCTAGATAATTCAGAACATGAGAAAGTTAGTATTATTCCCCAATACCGCTAAAATGAATATGTATATACCACTTATATATGCCAATAAGTATTAAACGAACTATCCAGTCTGTAATAACTGGCTTTACAATGATAATGCCAGTTGTATATTACGATTAGTGAATGATCGCGTAGTAATATCGAAATATCATCTTGAACTCCTTTTTTGAACTAGAACTCTGGCATAATCTGTCCTGTGTTAGAATTAATTTTCTTTTTAGGCTGTTAGAGATACAAATAATGATGATTAAAAGCAGCAACATCCACAACAAGAGCAGCAAAAAAGAATTATAAGATTAACAACAACAACAGTAATAATAATAATGAAAACAATAATATTAACAATGATAACAAGCACAATCCCAATAACACAAACAGTAATAATAATAATAATAATAATAATAATAATAATAATAATAATAATAATAATAATAATAATAATAATAATAATAAAATAAATATTATTATTATTATTATTATTATTAGTATAATAATACGATATCATGTAGAACATCTTAAACAAAAACAATAATGATATTAACAACTATATAAACATCAATAATAAGAATGGTAATTAACAAGTCTAAAATATTAGTTATATCACCAAGTAGTGAACTACAAAAAACGACAGGTTCCTAATTTGAATCCTTCCCCGGTCTGCCAATCATTCACCTCAAAGCTGTCAAATGAATATATTTAAAACAAACAAACAAACCAAAAACAAATTTAAACTAAACAGAAGTAATCACAGAAATATATAAAATATTCCTAAATACTTAAGAAAAGGAAAATACTTATCAGAACAACTTTATTTGTACAACACAAATATTAGGAATACATGGCAAACATCAAATATATAATAACTCGTGATATATATATATATATATATATATATATATATATATATATATATATATAATAAAGTTTATATTGATAAAGAATTTTCTTTAGCCAGTAACATATGCCCGATAGCCTATATTTCTGCAGAAAGTTTGCATAGGAATATACATGGTTGGTTAAAATTCCGAATTGTGCATTTGTAGCACAATAATGTAAATGACCCAGTCACTGTGCTAGTGATATAAGAAAATATTACTTCGCGATAAATAATTATATGGAACTTTTTTAATGATGATTTAGTATGGATTATGCCAAAACGATACACATTTCAAGCATCCACCGTCAGCAACCTCATCATCTTTATATTCCCAATAGTCGTCATAATTAGCATATACTAGGCTATGCTGTAAATAGTTTTGGTACACCATTTCCGTTCGAGTTTACAGTCCATGAAATGAGAAAAAAAACATATATGCAGACCCCAACATTAATACTTGGATATAAACAACGAGCTGCTAGAGTGTTCTATTTGGATCCCGTGTCAATGCCAGGAAGAAAGTCAGTGTCATTGGCTGATAAAGGACGTACTCTATCAATAAGGATAAATGAACAGAACTAAACGTTATTGACAACACTAGCCAGTTCTGGGGTATAATGGTGATAAAATATCGCTGTTAGGGTACAACCTTACCAATATTCTCAGTAATTCCATGGATCATTTATCATATAACTTGAGCGTAGTTAGTCATAGAAAATTCCATATACCTAAACTGGTGTGGATGGTTTGTCAACCACTCAACCATTATCTCTCTCACTCTCGAATTCCAAATATCTATTCAAGGATAGCTTGTTTTGTCTCAGGACAGATTATCTGTAGCTTGAACGGTGACGAGGTGATGATGATGATTGGTATTTTATGGTCACGTTTGTGCACTTGGTAGGCTAAATGGGCCGAGCGACCTTCAAAAGTAATTAAGCGAAGTCAAAGATGAAACAACTTTCATATATGCCGACGCTGAGGCTCGAACACGGATGGTAGTGATATGTGGTTCAATACGCTACCGGTAGAAAATGGTGACGAGGTAACACAATTTACCACAGATGATGTTTGTGATAGAAAAAAACATTTATTGATTGAGCCTACAGACCTAGGCTCAATAAGGAAGTATGTTTGTAATAAAATAATATACTCACAGGTGTTATATAACACGTGTTGTATGGCAGCTATTATGAATATCGTGATCAGCATTTGATATGACCATATGAGCCATCCAGATGTTATGTGTATATTACGAATCAGTAATTCTTGGTATTGTTTATATAAATAGTTTCTCATGAGATTTATTGCATTTTGATTTACAACGCGGAAGAGTTATTGACTGATAATTGAATAATCAATGTTTTTGTTCTAAATTCGTCCATATAAGTTCTGAAAATATATTTGCATGGGGCGTCGTGATATTCTAGTGAAATTTATTGCGAAAGTCCTGACAGATCAGTTCAGATCGATCAGATTTGAATTACAGTTTAGTTGTCTGGAAATTAGTCGATGTAGTAAATTATGTTAATTTAGGGCACACACTTTTAAGGGGGTATTGAGGGGTGCTGCCTCAAATCTGCTGTATGGCCAGCTAACTTAAATGACCGATAACGCCTCAAAATTGATAAATACTAGATGACCGCTACCGGTGGGCTGAAATATATTTAGGTACATATCATTTTGACTAAGCAGGGTAGAAACTTTAATGAAATATGCTTTTGTAGGTTTACATATATTGGGAATCCAATGCCATACATGTATTTAGTTTTGATATCAAATTTTAAGATACTGATTGAAACATATATTTATTGCAAACATGGTCGTTTTTAACGTTAAATAATTCGACGACCAGGTAAGATCCACCTCAATGGAACAGACATTTCCGAGATAGAAATACTACACATCCCCGAGGCCATGACTGATATCAGACCTGCACCAAACAGAGGGATCAAAGACCATCCATTGAGCCGTGTGATCGCCGCTGATTGTTTAAAACAGCCATCCGAGGAATGTCCCTCAGCACAGAATGTGCAGGCAATTAACATGGACTTCATCTTGTACCGGTCATCTCACAAACCAATGCCTTCCTGGACATTATACAACCAAACGCCGGGCATAGTCAGCCCGGAGAATACTACAGAATGGTATCTACTTATTATATAGGCTCCTGTATCTGAATTCGATAAGTTGAAAATAGTCGTCCAGCGAGTGGTCCATGTAACCAAATCGATGGAACAGCAGCATGCCGTTCTGACTTTATCCGAGGCTGGTGAAACTGAAGTTGTAGGTAGAAGAGTACATGGACATACATATACCTTGCCTTGGAGGACTTCATATTGCTATGAACTGTATGGGTGGAATAAAACGACACATGAGTGGGTCTGGCCTGAGTGAACTATGGGTACGGGTGTGGTCTTTTGGGAGCCAATGCTGCGCAGCATGTCACGGAAGGAAAGGAATATGCACGTGCCATCAGGCGCTTTGGCAAATATTCCTTCCTTGGGTCTATGCGTACGTGTGTGGGGTTGATATTTCACTGAGAGCATAACTCTCAGATTTCTGCACACCCATAGATGACAATCACACTAAACAGATGGTCGACAAACTGACTATATACAGATTTCAGCAGCCTATGAAAGAGTTCGCTCCATCTCTTGCAGTTGATGACCCGAAAGCTGAATTTCGGTAGGACTATCTGACTATGATCAGCATCCTACTATGTTTCACAAGACTGCAACATGATGGATCATCGGATCTCCACCTATATGCGTTCAAATGTATGCTGCCATTACTCTTCAGATACACTTGATGGTAAAACGCACATATCGACGCCTCAATCAGGTTTCGCCGGACCAAAGTGCGCAATGGCTAAGCGCTACTGGAGGGAAAAGTGAGGGCATAGCAGGTATCACTAGAATTGTGTCGGCACTCCGTAGATGGACATTGTCGCTTAATCTGAGAACCGCAGGAGATTCTCAAACAATTGTAATGATGAGACCGATGATAAAGACGACGAGTACACAAACAATGAGTGTACAAAAAGAAGGATGGAGGAAGACGACCCCGATGAAGGCAGGGTAGTTGTATAATTGATGATTGATGTTTTACGGCCACGTTTGTGCACAAAGTAGGCTAAACGGGCCGAGCGACCTCCAAAGGTAATGAAGCGAAGTGAAAGACGAAACAACCTTCAGATATGCCCACGTCGGGATTCGAACACGGGTGGTAGTGATCTGTGGTCCAGCACGCTACCGCTAGGCCACGGAGGCGCCCCAGTTGTATAATTGAAACAACATGCTGTGTTTCATGATGGCGGTTAAACGCTGAGGAACATAATCAACAAGGATGTATTGACGCCTGTAATTCAAGAATCTCTGCTTAGTGCAGAACAGCTTGGACGGGCGCAAATGAGAGTTTTCGTGGACAAACGCCTGTGTGAACCTGTAGATAGTGATCAGCACATGGATCTAAAATCACACATTCAAAATAATAAGGCCAAGACATTTGCCTTTTTGTATGAAGTCGTACAGCCTTCCAAGGGAAAAGCAAAAGCTTATCAAAGCGGCCAGGAACATCCTACAAAGGCATATAGAGCAAATGTTACTCTTTATGAAACCAGCTGTCTGCTCATTGATGGTCAAGGACTCGTGATGGAACTTGGAAACCCACTTGACATTAGAACGATTGGAGCAAAACTACGGAGGATCGACTTAGTCTTCGACATGTATCAAGGCGAATCAATCAAAACAGGCACAAAGGCCAAACGCAAGCAGCGCCATCGACCGATTCGTCGTAAAATAGAAAATGAGGTAACAGTTCCTCTCCCATCAAACTGGTCTAGCCTTGGCAAAGTTACTCTCATCGAAAACAGCTCAATTAGCAGCTACATTGATCTATAAGACATTTGACTTGCCCGAGGTTGATACATGCAACCATTTATCTAAATATAAAACTAGACCGAACAGTCAGGAGCGTTTGAATTGGCCGCCATGACCAAACAGCTCTGACTTCCGGCAAGGGAAACAGCAGCGTTGAAGAGGCTGCGCTTCGAGTTTTGAGCTTACGAATACGGACATTTATTGTGATGTGTGCATTATAATTTTGTGTGTGCAGATAATTTGTATTATTCCTCTCCTATTAAATACCATGAAATATGTAAAAGTCGTTTCATTCAAGTCCGTAGATTTAGTTTAATTGGGATCAAATGCCAGAGATAGGCCGGGGGTTGTCGTACAGGCTAAATATAATAACAGTTAAGCTTAATTTCTCGCAAAAAACCGCTTTAACAGCTATTTTAAACGTTTTCCTTATACTTACCGATGAAAAGACATCCCTTTTGTATTACTTCCACGCACACGGCTTATGCAACCATCGATACAATAATAATTCACCACGTTTATAAACGTGATTTTTCCAGTCTGCGTTCCTATTTCCTCGACCGGAAGTTGGGACCTGTTTGCCATCAAATCGGCGGCCGTGTTCGGTCTAGTTTTCTTTAAGGACACGAGTCAGGTTGTCTTATATCGGTCGTTTTGTATCGGTGACCGAAATGAGATGGACGCACCAGGAGAGTGTGTTAGTACCACCGCTACCCTCTCTGCCACCTCTCTCTACCACAATGAGTTCACATGTTGTGCTTTCGTATCTACACCTGGATTATATTGAGAATATTCATGTAATAAATCAGGGACGGAACACGGGTTGGGTTTTCGAATCGTATGATGGAACGAATGAATGATTTAGTAGCATCTGGTACACTTATCAGGCACAATACAGGTTTCGGATAGCGATAATCTACACCAAAATATGAAATTTAAGAATCACAACAACACCAATAAAATGAACTACAGAGACGATAACACAATACATTCTCATAAATAATAAGAACAATGATGATGATGATGATAATGATTGATGTTTTACGGCCACTTTTGTGCACAAGGTAGGCTAAATGGGCCGAGCGACTTCCAAAGGTAATGAGGCGAAGCGAAAGACGAAACAACCTTCAGATATGCCCACGCCGGGATTCGAACACGGGTGTTAGTGATCTGTGGTCCAGCACGCTACCACTAGACCACGGAGGCGCCCCAAGATAATAAACAACAAAAACAACATAAATAACAAACACAACAATGGCTGTTGGTAGCAAATCTTTCAACGTTGATGTCTACACAACAGCAGCACCACCACCACCACCACCACCACCACCAACAACAACAACAACATCAACAACAACAACAACAGCAACAACAGCAGCAGCAGCAGCAACAACAACAACAACATAGCAAACAACGCCGATAAATATAAGAATAAATACTAACCCCAATATCATGATCAGTGTTAATATATAATCCTCATAGAAAACCTCTCATCGCAATAAGTCTATGGATTTGAGTAATGTCCATGGGAAAGTGTATTGTTTTATTACATTGATAATAAAGTTAATACAGATACTTAATTATCATTTACTATTCTTTTTATTATTATAATAATCTTCATCATCGTCATCATCATTATCATCGTCGTCTTCGTCGTCATCATTAAAGTTAATTGATACTAACCGATCCTAATATCATGCTATCCATTTGTCAACATTCTGACAGTACAATTAACAGGACATATATTTATTAACTGGATCTCTACACATGTATATATTATAATATATAAGGTATAAATAAATAAAATAAAAAATAATATATATATATATATATTTTTAAATTATATATATATATATGTGTGTGTGTATGTGTGTGTGTATGTGTGTGTGTATGTGTGTGTGTGTGTGTGTGTCTGGTCCACTAGTTATCATGTAATCTATTCTACTGTTGGGAATTTTCATGGAGTTACAAATGAGATGCCATTGAAAATGATTATTACCGTTTTAAATTAAATAAATCTCAATTATGGTATCAATCAGTGGTGCCACATATGATACTTCAGTATGACATGCCTATATTATTCAATGGAATTGCCATTTGACAGGAAAAGCAATGAAATTTGCAAAATGTCGTAGAAAGCGGATGATTGATTGAGATTTTTCAAAAGGATGTTTAATTGACTGGCAATCGAATGCGGATCAAATAGAAATTAACGATGCTCTCATGAATCATTGCAACACTTTCCTCAAATAAGACAAAAACGTTATAGTATAGTTATATGTAGTAAAACACAGAGTAGACGCTAAGTAATCAAAGTGTACATGAATGTGTCGTGATTTTATGAGATAGAAATCTTTTAGAATGGCTATGTTTAATGGGCAGCGAGAATGATGCAATATAAAAGTGAGGCATATAGATATAAATTTTATTTCACAATTACGTTTTACAAACATTTTGCTCGTAGACGATATCAAATTTCTTAAAGGTAACAATTTATCAAAAAATTGAGGGACTCAATAGGAAGACAGCATAGCCTATATAGGCTATGCTGTCTTCCTATTGGTCCCTGAACAAATACCTATAATCTTAATTGGCCCGATGTCTCGTCAGTAAAGAGGTACGTACCCGAGGATTTCCTTGTACTGCAGAGGTTTATAACGATACTAAGTGGACTAATCAAAGTATATGGCTACACAGCGGCATACTAGCTTCAGCCATAACCAGTAATTCACAGTGACATTAAGAACATCATTAATTTAGAGATTATTTAACGCTAATAGGAAAGCATAAGTGATGATTTGACGAGTCTTTTGAATTGGTAATCAAACATAAACAAATATTTGAGAAGAACGAAATACTGGGTGAGTATGGCCGTTAAAAAACGGGTTTTTTATGTTGAGGATTGACCGTTTCTGGAGTATTTTTGTTTTCCTAAGTATAGTCTGTTTGGCATTTCCCCACACCAATAGCCCATAAACAAGTTGAGGGTGAAATAGGGCGATGTAGTTATTCCTGAGTAAAGCATGAGATAATATGTGTTTTAAGTTATTTGATAGGAAACCTAGCTCAGCTATTTTACTTTTTACTTGAGATAAATGTTTCTGCCACGAGAGATGTTCATCTATTGAGATTCCGAAAAACTTAATAAATGATTCAACGTAATCATTATCAATCCTATGCAGTGGATTTCCATTCATTAGTATATACTTATTTGCAAAATTACACCATTTATATTTGGGGCTGATGAATATATATGTAGTTTTCTTTGCGTTAAGGGATAACTTGTTAGCACAAAACCACATACAAAGTTAACTAATATATGTATTGGGAACATCATAAAGAGTGCCTAAATCAGAGTTACATCCTTATAATGTTGTGCCATTCGCAAAAGATAAGATACTACTAATTACACATGAGCTGCTAATGCTATTTACATATACTAGAAAATGTAGGAGGCCCAGGAATGATCCTTGGGGGAAACCACAAGGTATATGTTTACAAGAGGAACTGAATTTCTCAATATCAATGTACTGAGATCTAGTGTTGACAACTGCTACAATACCGTAATTATCTTATAATAATAATTTGTGGAGTAAAATGTCACGATTTACAGCATATGGCAGCATCTGTTTTAGTTATGCAGCACCCAGTCTCTGGATTGCAATGCCCGCCGATATAAGAGAATCTAAGACAACAGAGACTTTAAAAAAAACGTTTAAAAATACATTATTTCCTAGTTCACTATAGCCATATAAGAAATCTAGTCATTCTTAATAATGTGTATATATAACATGTTTATATTCTATTTTTATCTTTTGGTTAATACCAGTTCAATATATTCTTGTATCAGTATATTATAACGATTTAGTTTAGTTGGTTAAATTTATTTTATTTGTCTTTTTTATCGTACTATTACATAAACAAAAATTAATCACCAGTAGATTTACATTTAATATATATTATTTCATGTCATTTTAACATTTTACGTTTATATGTATTGTATTGTAAAACACTTTTGTACATGATATAGTTTATGAAAAGAATGCTGTATAAATATGGTATATAATAATAATAATAATAATAATAATAATAATAATAATAATAATAATAATTAAGTTTTTCAGGTAACTTCGAGAATGAGGTAAGAAGACTAAGTGGAAGATAATCATTGATAGAGCTCGGATCAGAAGTTTTAAAAATTGGAATTACTTTGGAAATATTTATTTGGTCAGGCACTAACTCAGTAATAAAGGATCTATTGACAATGTGAGTGATTGGATCAATTATGTTATTAATTGTTTGCTTTAATAATTTGGTTGATATTTCATCATTGCCACAATCCATTTTGAATTTTAATTTACTGACTGTATATGTCACATCAGAAGGTGTTACTGCGTCAATAAACATAATATTAAAAATGGGGTTTGGCCGATATTCGGTGTATTTGGTTTTTAATCTAATTTCGGAACATTAATCATTAAAAGACTCACCAATATTTGATTCGTTCGTAACTAAATTTAGAAGGAACATTTGATATATCGTTCTGGTTACCACTTCCTTAAAAGTGACCATTTTGTTTGCATTTTGTATTTATTTTCTTGAATAATGTCATTGTAATAATTAATTTTCATCTATCAATTGGCTTTATTAAATATATTGTTATAAATTTTAAATAACTTTAATTGTTTTTCAGTCGGGTCACGCAATTTCTTGCTCATGAGTTTGGTTCTCGTGCGCGATGATTATAGTAGGCCAGGTGTGAACCATGATTCTCTTTTTATATATTCACGATTAATTTTAACAGATTTTAGTGGAAATGCTTCCTCATAGGAAACTTCATATTTGATAATAAATAATTAAAAGCCTCATTTAGATTTCAAGTTGTAAATGTGCCAACACATGGTCAGCTACATCAGTATTGATAATTCCTGGTTCAGTGTTAGATGCTATGTTATTAGTATAAATACGGTCAATTAGAGTGGCTGATGATATGCCAACTGTAGTTGGCTTAGTAATAGTTGTTAAGAAACCATACGATAATAAGTTGTAATAATAATGATAATAATAATAACGTATATTTAATAAAGCGCCCTTATTAGCAGGAGCCATTAACATGCGCTGTACAAATAATATGTACTATAATAATACCCCAAATAATATATCTAAACAACCCTGTAATTAATTAAAAGATAACAATTATTTATCTGTGAAAGTGACCTTGAATAGGTGTGTTTTTAGAAGAGATTTAAAATTTTCAAGAGACGACGCATTTCTAATATCTGCCGGCAACTCATTCCAAAAAATGGATACTGCAACACTAAACGTTTAATCACCATCTGACTTGAGCCGAGACACTGGCACCTGCAATACTATCTGATTGGATGACCCGAGTTTTCGGGATGACTTTCTAATGCACACCAGTTCACACAGGTATTCTGGCGCCATATCATTAATAGATTTATAACTTATTAACAAAATGTCCTTATTAATTGTATCCAAAATAGCATATAAAGTGTCTGCTAATATATCAACGTCAGCCATGGGAGTAGTGTTTGGTCGGTAAATTACTCCTAAGATGGTGTTTTTATTGGATTTTGATAGAATTTCAATGAAGAGTGATTCTAATATATGTCGAATAAATAATGATCTTTCAGAATTTTGAAAATTATGTTTTCTATTATAGTAAATTCGACTCCACCCATACTGCCATTGTCATGACAACAAGTAATTATATCATGAAAGCCAGGTAACGGAAAAAAAGAAAACCGTTTGGTTAAATTTTTCCCCTTTAATTTTAACCAAAGAAAATAAAAAATTTTCTTTTTATAAAAATTTTATTTTTTTAATTTAAAAAAATTCCCATTTTACAAACCAACCCCTTCCAATTCAGGGGAAAATTGGCCCCCCCCTTAGCCCCCGGTTAATGGTCAAAAACTTTTTTCCAAAATTTGTGAAATTTTTCCCAGCTTCCCAATGGTTTTTTTAAAACAAAAAGATTTTTCCCCCTGGTTTTTGGATTAAAAAGGAAGTATGTCAACTTGGGCAAAAAGGGAATGTGGTAGTACAGCCGTTTCAGTTCGTGATCAATATACTTCTTGGGTGGAGGAAGGTAATATTTCAGAGACAAATTCTGAAGATCTTGTTCTGATTCATATTCCAGATAACAAGTAAATTGAACAACCTGTCACAACCCAAGATTCTGTTTCAGATTCTGTTGCAAGTAGTGAATCTGAAGGTTTAGTCGGCGATGTTCCTGAAATTCCTGAACACGATATTGAAGCAGTAAATTTAATTCCAAAAACAGATGACACTGAGGCGGTCATATCACAACAGAAGGCCAACAAAGAAATTGAGAAGGGGATATTACTGTGTTTCAGAATGAGCCGAAAATGGGCTGTCAGGGGCAATTATCTTCAGTCTCTAGCTACAAGGAGTGATGATGGTCATATTAAAGAGTATACCTATAAAGCGTTATTAAGCGTTGTTTCCACTCAATACGTTACAGCAGTATAAGAAGTATAAATGTTAGTATAATGCAAATGTCTGAACGACACTTCTGAAAGCTAAGGCGTGTGTCAAGTGGGATTGATATTGGGGGAAATGAGTAAATCACATGATTGTCCACTGTGTCAGCCGCTAATCGACATACCAGACTTCCTGTACCAGCCACAGTTTTAGTCTGGTCACTGAAATCACCACATTTGCTTACACACTGACGTCATTATATCTTGCATTATTTGGGTGACGTCGGGTTTCTTTAGCTTATATCGCGCTAACCAGTCTAGTTGTTTGTTGTTGTATTATGTATATCTCTCTAATATTGTATATTTTACATGTGAAGTAGTGAATCGAGTTATATTTGGCTAGTTCATATAACTCAGTAATGACCTCTAGTAAGCAGACATTTCAGATTATTTTATTTCCAACTAGATAATTCGTGTCCCCTTATTAATTGCATATCTGGAATGTCTCTGTAATTCCGAATGTGTCTAACAACTCCTGAATATTCATATTGTTTCAGTGCGGCCGATGACCCTTCTCTTGTCGCCATTTCAGCACTGTGTGTTCCCTGTTCAGTAACCATGAAAAGTAATTTCTTGGTGAGAAATATTGTTGTAGAAACTATACACAGTTGTATTGTTTATTATTAATATTTGGATAGTAATAATAATTTCATGATATTGGTAGTATGACTTAGTTTTAATGTTCGCATTTCTGGTTTTGAATACAGGAAGTTGTAAAGACAAATGAATTGTGGTTTCATTATAAGCAAATAATGGATATTTGTAAACTATCCTTTTGTTTATATTAATCTGCGCTATGTAATTAATCAACAATATACAGGCACTAATATGTATTGTTTTATTATTATATTTGATTGTTTAGATTTTCAATAAATCATCAACATTATGACAGTCTTCTCCGTTATTATCACACAATTCTGGTCCTTATATGTACATATTAATATTATTTAGACCATCTTAAGAACATCCACTATTTAAAAGCTTTCTTGACACAAGAATCACTTGTATCTGTAGTCCATGCCTTTGTTGCATCTCGTATAGATTATTGTAACTCTCTGTTATATGGCATATCTGATTATAACATTAATCCCTTTCAGCGATATATATATATATATATATATATATATATATATATATATATATATATATATTATATATATATATATATATGCCGTCAACTGCAATAGAAAGCGAGTGTCATAAACTGCAACTCATTTATGTTAGATAGGCGTATAGCACCTTAGCTGACAGGCAGACAATAATTCTACTAACAAAGATTAACATGATCAGAAGATGTTGCTTAAGTTCCTGTCTATTATTTGTTAACAGCTGTGATAATGTTCAAGAATTTATATTATGTTCTGAAATCCAACTAAATAGAAGTGATAAATATCATAGATCTTTGTAAATAATACAATAAAAGTTCAAGTACCGGGTTGTAGTTGTTAGATTCTTTGAAGATATTCCATTAATACCAGTGTTTTTGAGTAATCTCATGGGTGTAACCCTTCGACTTTATGTCGCATACGAGACAAACGCTGGGGCAAGCAACTTGTTGGTTCACTAACTGGACAGTACGAATTGTTGTCTGAATGTGTTTGATGAGTTCGTGTGTATACGTGTTTGTTTGTGTGTGTTTGTGTGTGTGTGTGTGTGCTTGTATAAGCAACACGACAGTCTGCCAGTCTGCCTATCTTTCCGCTGGTCTATCGATACTACTTCAGAATATACTTTTTGATATTAATCATATACCGACATGTGACTGCGGGTTAGCATTTAGACCCACATTTTTATACCCCTGTGTGACAGCATAATTCGCTGATAAAAGACGAATTAACATAACCAAATCCCATCGACGCTATAACCGAGTGCTGTTAACATAACCAATAAGATAGTGGTGTCAGGTGACATCCGTGCCAACATCCGGACTCTCTTTATCTTGTATCTCCAAAGCTATTACAATATTCAACGAACATAGTCTCTAGTGAGATTTATCAGCTGATTCCTAGTTAATTTGGTAACGGGTTGGCCCCACGGACCACCCACTCTCTATTGATTTAGCATGTTATTATATAAACCAATGGCTGAGATAATTCACTTAGAATGAAACTTTATTTACCTGACTGATCGAATATTTTCATATATATATTCATATATATATATATATATATATATATATATATATATATATATATATATATATATATATATGAGAGAGAGAAGAGAGAGAGAAATATTACAATTCTGGTAATATGTATATTACCTGAAATTCTCAGGTAATTTGTATTAAATATCAGTGAGCAATACACGTATTATCAGAACATTTCAGGTAATATACATATTACCTGATTATACAAAGTATCTGTTACGTATATATATATATATATATATATATATATATATATATATATATATATATATATATATATATATATATATATATATATTATTTCAGAAAGGTTTTTCCATTGAGACGAGCTGTTAATGGTCATTGTCATGGTATATGTGGCTTGGGCGGTGACGAGTTAGAATAGTTCCTGCTGTGACTGATGTTAGTGATAAGACAAATGTTTACTGATTAGGTAGAGAAACATGGGGATCTCATTATAAGTAATAACAATGGGACGCAACCAGGCTTGAGGCGATATGTTGACAATTATTCCTTGGTACGGCGTCAATATTGCGGTTGGTAATTGGTGAAATTGTCTATAATGAATATTTACATTACACGAAACATATTATATTTACGAGTGTGTGAGGTAGTGAGAGAGTGAACGAATAGTTGAATAAGTAGGTGAGTGAGTAACCGAGGATGAGTGAATAAGGCGTATGAGTGAGTGAGTGAGTGCGTAAATATATGTTTTATGGTCATTACTGGAATTAATTGTGTAATTAGATGAACCGAACTGAACCGAATGACTTAGAATGAACTGGAATAATTAAACTTGGTAATACTTAGTTATTTCCCTTTAGATTGATGTGATGAATCGCATCAGATTAATATATAATTGATAACATGCCCTAACCAGCAAAAACACCTATATCTCTTTAGAGGTTGGTATGTTCTAATCTTAAATTTCTAATAAGTCAAAGATGGCCACTGACTATTGGGTTATGTTCTATCATATTAATTAAATATGGTGTTTTTAACAGATATATTATAATACAATATTAAAACAAAGTATTTGTATTATTATTATTAGTAGTAGTAGTTGCAGTTCCACGGTTTTTGTATATCAGTGTTAAACCAATAACATTTTCTTCACTTTTAGAATGAAAGGATATCACACAGTGACTTCTCATGAAACCAGTGTCCACGTTTCGGATGATATTTCTATTGAAGGTGGGCAGCTCGGCGTACTGAAATAACAAGATCATATAATGTAATATATTTACAACAAATAACACTAGTTATTTGTAAGTTCCAATTTACCGAACTTGAACGTGTCATACAGAATAGTCTTAATCTACAATCTTTAACAATGACTTCTGGCTCTCGCGTCTTTGAAAATTACTTTACAACACTCACTCAGTCACTCACTTACGCAACCACTTACTCCTTCGTCTGATTAGTCATTCACTGACTGACCGACTTACTCAATTACTCATTCCATTGTTATAAGAAATTTAAAAGGAAATATGGCTTTCAAGTCACGTAGACTTGTTTATCATTGGAACCAAACATATTTAATATTATGCAGTTTAATAATTTCACCTACTGGATTTGCATACATACAGTAATTATTTTGTCTTAAAACCGATTCATGTGATACACTAACATGAAGATAGACATTTGTTGATGTTTACCCGCGACTCAGATAAACTGAGTTCTGTTGCTAAGGCACACATATTACCCGGGTTAAGGCCGTTTCACATTGAGGAAAGGTCTAAACGCTTCAGTTGTTTCAGACAATCTATTACACGAAAAGCTACAGATAAAGCAAGCATAATTAATGCAGTTTATCCAGAGATTCAGAAATGTCACTGGGCACTTTCGAGAGATCATCATTATCTGTTGAATGACTTCAGCAATAAAGAGACGAGCAACTGTCTACGATATCTTTGTGCTATAAATGCTCTTCCACACACATTACTACTACTCTCTTAATGTGTTTTGAGATTAAAGTAAGGTTAAAAATAAGAAAATAATTCTTAATATCGTCCTTATCCAACCCGAATCTCTTAAGCAGCTGAGCTATGGTGGCTCGTTTCAAACACACCATCATCACTGACTCGTCCATTAACCTACTGATAATGGATGTTATCAGTTGCAGAAGCTGATTCACGAATTGTTGCAAAAGCCAAGTGGGCCGTGGATCCAGGTCATATCATTTGGTCGGATACTTGATAATTATTTACTTTACCTCTTAGTAAGCTGGTCGAAGTATTTCGTGCATTTTCCTATTAAACATAATATCAATATCCACTTAAGCAGAAGTAAACCGTGAAAGATATAAATTTCAGTTACTTCCCATTCTTAGGGGCTTCTGCCTTCTTACGAACTTAATTCCTAGATTCATTCAGGTATTGAGAAGACATTATGGATGTGATCTTTCTTCGTATGTAATCGGGTTTGTTGATATTCATGACCAACTGTAGAACCAGTATTTACTTTTGTTGCTATTGAGACAAATGTCGCATACAGAAGAAACATCTAATACGATGCAGCTCCTATTACAACATATGATGAAGACTAGTGGTAGCCTCCTTTTGGAGTTGCACAATTGAGATGCTTAGTCAATATGTCAATAGTGAGTCAACACATCAAAACCCTATGAGCTTCCTCATCGGACTTTTGTCATGAAGGAAATGTAAAATTACCATTTATTATAGAATGATATAGGATGAGGGAAGTTTAACCTTTTAGATAAATCATAAACAAATAATTAGTCTTTAACGACGTTTTGCTTAGAATGAGGTGGACAAGCGGTAGCGTGTAGGACCACATATCACTACCCTTCGGGTTCGAATCGAGGTGTGGGCATATCTGAACCTTGTTTCATCACTCGGTCACCTAAAAGAAGTATCAATTTGTTTTACTACATAAATGACTTGACAGTCAGGTTTTCAAGTAAATAAAACAATACGATTTATATAGGTACGAATTTTTGTTTTCCAAACTAATGTTTGCCATATTATTGCCAGGATATGTTGGACTATTTCCAAGCCACGAACTAATAAGATCATAGATTAATTAAGAATAAAGTTCCGTGTGTTAGCCTAAAATTACAAACAATCTCAGCATTTCTGATTCATGTAAAGAACTTACGTTTTCTGTACATAAACAACGGCTGTCGTTTATATTAAAGAGATAGTGAGAGAGAGAGAGAGAGAGAGAGAGAGTGAGAGAGAGAGAGAGAGAGAGAGAGAGAGAAAGATATATATATATATATATATATATATATATATATATATATATATATATATATATATATAAAAAAAAATTTTTTTATAGAGAGAGAGAGAGAGAGAAATGTCCTAATGATGTCCTACTAACATATGTATGACGATATAGCAACCCGAGATGCTGTCTCATCAATCACCATGATGACCATCCATTGGAAGACTCCACAGCATTATTATACAAATGGTGGACAAAACATAAATACACATCAGGGGATAGTTAACGTTTAGTTATTGTGTTTTGTGTTAGAACTCTTCTGTTTCATCTCTGGCTAGAATATTTATATTTAATCTCTTATTATTAATGTTGCTTTTTATTAATCATCATCATCATCATCATCATCACTACCAACTTAAGTTTCATCAGTGTCGTCATCATCATCGTAAACATCATGATCAAAATCATCATCATCATAATTATCATCATCTTCATCACCTGTATAATACTCATCACCATTATAAACGTTATCATCATCAGCAGCATTATTACCATCATCATTGGCATTTTTAAATAATACAAAGGCCGTATGACCTTCCCTATGAGACAACGAGACAAGTTATTATACAACACAAGTACACAATGGCGATGAATTCATTTTTCTATCTGTTTTCGTGACCTCTTCGGCAAACGTTAGAAAGGTATTCGGCCAGCTCGAAGTAATATGTATTGGTGGCATTTGCTCCTTAATATAAAGCGCAGCAAACGACTACATGGGGCTGGCATCCTAATGTCTCATTTAATCAATTTGAGAATCCGTTTAAACCTAGAATAAATTGCATAAGTTGTCACATAAGTAATCGTGTTCATTAAGTACCAAACTATTTCACACACTCTCTTTCTCTCTCTCTCTCTATCTCTCTCTCTCTCTCTCTCTCTCTCTCTCTCTATTTCTCCCTCCCTCTCTTTCTCTCATATATATCTTTGGCACATCAACCCACAATATCTGAACCGGTTTGCCGAAATAAATCAAGTTAGACTTTATATTAATATAGGAATCAGAGAGAGACATCATGCTTTCTTATTGTAGTAATGCATTATAAATATAACTTATGACTAGAAAAGAGAATCATCATTAATATCATTATCAGGTTTGTCAGCTTAAAAGGAAAAGTAAATAGCATTTACTTTTTCATTAACTAAGCTTAACATATAAATGAGGCAGATTAATAATGAAGGATGGGGTCATTAAATAATTAGAATACATTTGAATATACTGTTTCCCGTCACAAGACTCTAATTTGTTGTCAAGAGAAGACATCTCTGACACCAGTCAAACTTAATACAATTTTCTTGTCGTCCGATTTCCGGCTGACACCACAAGAACATTTATATTGAACAAATCCACACACCTACATATAATAATAATTACACCGATAAATCACCGTATTGAAGGAATTAGAAAGTCTACATTGGTGTTATTAGCTCTGTCAGACTATTTAGTTTCACATGTAGAAATAGCTGCTTAATTGAACCAGCAAAGGCGCCATTTGTTCTTAATGAAGTCCTAAGTAGTGAACAATGATGAGCTTAAGTCGTTTTTATCCATTATACATCTGATGAATAAGTTCGTAATATTCTAGGAATCGGAGATTTTCTCGTTCTTAACCAATACAACAGGAGAAGCACGAACAGATCGAGCTCAGATGCCTCCATGTTAGACTCTGATACAGTAGTTAAGATATGTAATTGGTGCTTAACGCCTTCTGTATATTCGTAAATGCCCAATCGGGAACATTATGACTCGCATATATCTACCATAAAATATGACATATAATCTGATAAAAGGAAAACCCGGAAGATTATGCTTGGAATATTCCCATCTCTTTCTGTTGTAATACCTGCTTTCCCAAAATATTTCCTTGAACAAATAAATAAATCTGACAAATTAAATTAAACTGATCATTATTTTATTTCAAGCTGAGCAGATAAAAGTTCGATAATAATAATAATAATAATAATAATAATAATAATAATAGTAATAATAATAATAATAATAAAAATAATAATTAATTGCCACTACGATAGCTATTCTTCGTTGTCCTTTTCTGTTAATTATATAGTACGAATTGAAATAACACGCAATATCGAAGCTTCTATAGAAAATAAGGAGGTGCATAGACAAAAGAATGTAACTTAGGTATAAGTTGAACTTAATAACAACCTCTCGAATTACTTGTAATTTTACGAAACATTCATGTAAATATTAGTTACTTAGAGTCAACCTCTGCGTCCCGCTAAATCTATGTAATAGAACAACAATTGCAGCTGTTGGGCCTATCTGAGGAAAGTGTCCCAATCAGTTATGGGTTACCTGTTGATTTTTAGTTGATCGGCATTTGATTTTCACTAATTTTGACTTTCTTTCGAAAATTCTCTCCCCCTCTCCCCTTTCTTTTTCCCCCCTCTCTCTCTCTCTCTCTCTCTCTCTCTCTATATATATATATATATATATATATATATACTAAATCAATTTTAGGTAATTTTGGCAAACCACTTAATAATATGAGTCTATTGTTAAAACTAAATTAATAAACAATTTTACGTACTGTTTATGTCAACGTTGTAATATTTAGTAACAAGATCAATTGTTATTTTTGTAGTTTCCGTTGTCATTGCCGACGCCACTGTATGGCGGTATCCTCTTTATAGTTTATCTTATCTACTTATTAGTTTTTGTTCTTATCGTTGATGTTGTTGCTGGTGGTACAATTCTTGCTTTCATACGCGTCTCCCATGTTCTTAGATCTCTTGTCTGGCGTAGACCATTATACGCTTTGGCCACCCACCCGTGTTCCGTCCAAGATTTATCACCTGAAACTTCTCATGAAACCACATAACAAGTTAAGCGAATGGGATAAATTTAGTACCATATTTGATAACGCGACTAGAACGTGTAACACGATAGTAATAGGAATTAAATGTAGATTACAGACGGCTACCGTGATTACGGACGCTATTATAATAGTCCGCAGATGACTAGTTTATTTGTCACTGAAGATATTCTGGTATTTCTTCATACTGCTGTTTTTATAACAGTCAGTTGCAATTCTGTAGATGAGTATTCATGAATTGTGATAGGTTCCGACTAAGAACAACGCCGAATAAAAAAGAAACAAAATTAATCACTCACCACGAAACAACAACGTCTCCTAAAACCTGCATTATTGGCAGAAAGGTGAAATGCTGAACGTAGTTTTTATATTGAAATAGTGTATGACCTTAGCAAGAATAGACATAATAATAATAATAATAATAATAATAATAATAATAATAATAATAATAATAATAATAATAATAATAATGCATATTTTACAAAAAAACGACCTCACTAGCAGGAGCCATTCAAGGGCGCTGTACAAATAATTTGTAATGTAAACATACCCCAAATAATGTTTATAGGATATTTAAAAGATAATTATTATTTATCTGTGAAAGCGACATTGAATAGGTATGTTTTTAGAACAGGTTTAAACTTTCAAGGGACGGCGCATTTCTAATATCTGCAGAAACCTATTCCACAAAGTGGGAGCTGTAACACTAAACGCTCAATCAATAAATGACTTAAGCCGAGACAATGGCACCTGAAATAGTGTCTGACTGGATAATCTGAGTTTTAGGGATGACTTTCTAATGGACACCGGTTCACGCAGGTATTCTGGTGTCATATCATAACTAGAATGAGAAGTTATTAATAAAATGAAATAGATACGCTGTCTAATAGGTAGCCAATGTAGGTTTAGATGTAGGCTATATGATCATATTTTCTAGTATTTGTTACAATGCGAGCTGAACTATTCTGAATTCGCTGACGGTGATTAATATTATAATCAGATATGCCATATAACATGGAGTTACAGTAGTCTATACGAGATGTAACAAAGGCATGAACTACAGTTACAAGTGATTCTTGTGTCAAGAATGCTTTTAATTGGGGGATGTTCTGAAGTATGGAGCTCGGCATACTGATCTGTCGTGTTTGTACAAGTCAATACCTTGGTCTCAAATAACCCCTAGATTTTTTTCTGACCTATTAGGGGTAATCGAAGATGCACCCATCTATAATGCTGATGTCTTTAGGGATTGAGGGCAATGTGGTAATGTCAAATATATAATATTCATGTTATTATCATTTAGTCTTAGAAGAAGACACACACCCAAACACACACACAGACACACACAAACCACAAACACACACACACACACAAACACACACACACGCGCGCACACACACATGGACTCACACATATACAGCTTTTTGTAGTTGCACGTTACATCCTTTGGTTAGTTCTTAGTAAAGGCAAGTTTCGTCTAAAACCCCGAAATAAAATTTAACCATAGGAATTATTTCTAAGTCTGCCCAGCTAACTAACAGTGATCTAGCCGGATATGATATGAAAAATCTGATTGATTTGTGAACCTCAAGTGGGGGGTCGATGACGAACATAGAAGTATTCAAAAACAAATTTGGCAGATTGTATGGTAAATAGGAATACAAAACAAACAGAACCGCGAACTGACTTTTGCATTGCTAACAATGCGGTACGTTCGTTTCTGCAGGATAAACGAACATTCCAAAACTGATTTGGTGGCATTTCCCCACGCAAGCAGTCATTCAGATAAATGTATTTGTAGTAACGAAAGGTATAACTTTGTCACTGGTGATTTGTGCGAAAGGCATATCTAGATAACCTACCTTTGACGTGATAAATGTAGATTCCCGTTTTGGATATTCATCCACAACAATTCCTTGGCATATGTTCTGTTTATTCTTCAAAGTCATCACCATGTTCTGTTTAATTACATTTGGTATATTTGTATATATATATATATATATATATATATATATATATATATATATATATATATATATATATATATATATGTGTGTGTGTGTGTGTGTGTGTGTGCGTATGTGTGTGCGTGTGTGTGCACGCGTGTGTGTGTGTAAACGTGTGTGTGTGAAAGGAGCTAGACACCGGTTGTAATCACCGGTTGTAATCACGAATTGGAAATAACAGACCCGGTACCATTTTGCATTACTAAATCACTGAAGCAAACACCCAAACAACGAAGATTGCATACACGCATGAAAATATAATATCGTGATAAGGTTCATTATCCCAGGGTGTTTCCTCAAAAACTTTAAAATTCCATTAAAACAAAAAAAGTGTTGAACATAATGTTACAAATAATTATAAGCCATATTTATCTACAATTAGAAAAAGGCAATTTTTCTTCATTTTAAAATATATTTATTAAATAGTAGCCTTGAAGGATCTCCATATCCTACATATGCTATCACAGTACTAAAACAACCCGGATACTGATAAAACAACTATAGTATCCAGTTATATCTGCTGCATTTAAAACAGATGGATAAAATAAACTTTTCTCTACGGTGGAACATATGTTCCTTTTATCATGGAAATTGACGAATAATTTAAATTTTATTTGGAATTTACATTAAGGAATATCTAAGCAGTAAAAAGAATTATTATCTAGAACAAAACAACAGAGACGGATTGGATATCGAAAATGAATTTACCATATATACACCTTTTTTCAATTAAAATATTGTATCAATATATTATAAAAATGCGTTGAATTAACTGTCAAGCTAAACTAATTATCTGAAAATTAACCATGGACCAGTGGACGCTTACAATTTCGCTAAAGAAAGATGATCTGTGAATGAACCACTTTAGTAAAACCGCATTGTCACTTGTATAGTTCAGATTTGCTTTTTTCTTACTGGCCAGAAAATAACACCGCCCTAGAGTGAGACATGACATCTGTTTGAAGTTTGAGTTAGGATATGGAATGTTAGAACATGCGGTATGGAAGCATTTGGTTTCGATATATACTTTCATTATACTTTAGCGTATTGTAATATTACAGCGGTATTTTATTGGACTGGAATACCGTTAGCCAAATTTCGATTACATCTAACTTATACAGTAATTTATTATGGGTTTGTTAATTGATTTGGGCAAAGCTAAATGATAAATGATTAGTGTACGTTATGATAACTTCATAAATCCAGTAATTAATTTATTAACTATTTGCATATATTGATCAATTCATTCATTCGTCTATTTACCGAGACATTATGTTCCAAATTCCAATCAGTATGGAACAGTATTGGTACTTAGGAATTAGAAAGTGGCATTAGAGTGTACAAGTCCTTCTCTCAGTCATTAGAAGCCAAGGTTTGTTAAAAAAATCAAATTCACCTGTATTTGAAATACTTCTAATTAAATTATCTAAGAAAATATATATTTACAATTCACAGTAGAGAATGCAATACTTCTACTACTATTACTACTACTACTACTACTACTACTACTAATAATAATAATAATACTTACAGCACCATCAATCCTATGATCTGAATATTTGTGCATTTACCATTGAGTTTTGTTAGATTAAGCATGCATTTGGCATTAATTTATACTTTTAGAAATTCCAAGCATTGAATATTATAGTATCCTTTAGAAGCTGATGCATTCTATAATATTCTAGTACTTTCTAGAATGTTCCACTGCTGTGCGGAAAGTTTCAGTGCGTTGTAGAATGTTTTAATCCTTCGCTATGTATATACTGGCCTATAAATGCATAGGTAAACTTATTATTTTTGAGGTGAACAATGTCTCCATCACGAAGCAAGTTATATTCTGGAGATCGATTTTGTTACATTTGTTTGGGTTACGACTTATACTTTGCCATGCATATTGGGGATGAAGAAAAATCATGTGGTCCAGCCAGAGCTTGAGGTATATATCGATCGAATGTAGGAGATGGATGCAAGTTGACCTCCACTTAATCCCCTTTACCATATCCCGAATGTGGAGACAACCATAGAAATATGTGGTTGATTGTTATTTCTGCATGGTAATATTTCAAAATACAAAAAAACTAAAATTCGACATAATACCATATATTCAGATATTTCATCATCCATTCCTTCACTTCCACATTCTAAAAAGGACCACTTGCTAAATATTGGGATACTGAATGTGAAAATTTGAATCTGAATCTGAATAATTTTACGTTGGGCTCACTAACGAAAAAAACAAAAACAAAAAAACAAAAAAAAACTGCACTATCCAAACAAGCAAGATCTGGATGGTTTGATTCGAGATCATGGGCTGATGAAGTTTATTGGAGACATTCTTACATCGAAATTGAAGGAGATGAGCCCTATGGACAACAGTTGTCAGACTACAACTGCTAGGAAAAGACAAAGGTTTTTTTTACAGATTCTTCATAAGATGACATATATATATATATATATATATATATATATATATATATATATATATATATATATATATATATATATATATATATTTATATATATATATATATATATATATATATAATATAATGACTGGGTATTGGTCATGAATCTCTACAGAATGTTCATAAGTAGTCGAAAATGTGTTTTTCTGCACAGGGAAATCAGTATCTACCAATTTTGAATTGGGCACTGTATGCTAATAAATAAATAAAAACTACCAATTTGCAAACTTCCTTACGGAAACTATAGACTGCAACAAGTACAAATGATAGGTATGTGGTAATTTCGATATGTTTAGCTTCTTAAAAGGACTCCATTTGGCCTATGCAAAATATTTTTTGATTTTTTGCCTGGTGGGACAGTCGCGCTATATCTTAACACTACCCCCAAAGGTACTATCTTCAAAGCGAATGTGAAGTAACAGCCTTTGGTAGAATCAGAGAAATCTCTTATGCCTTCACTGCATATTACACTTGGGCTTGTCAAACAGTTCGTGAAAGAACTGACCAAAGTAGGTGAAGCTTTCAAATACGTTTCCAGCGTGTTTCCACATTCATCAAAAGCCAAAATGGTGTGTTGTTGCAGATGTTCGCAAGATGCTTTAGTGAAAATATTTGAAGAAAAATTGACCCAAAAAGAACGAAAGGTTTGGATATCATGTAGAGATGTGGTTTACAATTTCGGCATAATAACATAAGTGGGAATTACGAATAGTTAATAAACAAGCTGATACAGACTTATGAAAAGTGTGGATATTTTGAAATTGTATACTCTCCATTCTTACCTAAATTATTTCTTTAATAATATGGCTGACATCAGTGAAGAACATGGCGAAAAGTTTCACTAAGAAATATCAACTACGGAAAGAATGTATCAAGGGAAACTGTACTGCATCATATGCCTGATGATCTGTTGCGGTTATCATGTGATGTCTTATCATGTCATCGAATACAAGTACGAAACGAAACTGTTCATTTGTAATTTGTAATCTTTGTTATTGATTTATACCTGTAGAGTAGAACATGCATAATATCTAAGTAACGTTTGTATTAATAAATGTCATTAAGAAATCTATTAAATTAGTGTTCTGTATATGTCTTTAGAGCGAAAATTCTAATAAATTCGTAAATATTTCTAATATTCTTTGGCTGAAACTAACAAACATTCTATAAGTGATATTTTTTGGTTGTAATCAGTACACTCTAATTAAAGAAATGTAACACAAAAGAGACATAACTAAGAACTTTCTAAGACATTGTTGTTACAGTGTGTAATAATCATCAGCATCGTGATGTTTAACAATAACATCAACAACATGATAATTATCATTATATGGAACTACAACAGAAAGGACTTCAACAACGATAACAGCAGTAAAAATACAGCGATAATAAATCATTTTACGATATTATCTATACGACGAAGAGCTGAATTCGATAATAAAAGATTGGTTCTACATCGACTTTTCGTCCCATCTACTCATCCTGCACGTAACCACGGCACAGGTAATTCGCTGGAAATAGATGAAATGTTCCTGTAAACTATATGCTTTCTAACTTGCACCTCAAGATGACATGCTCTTAGGTACCGGTGATAATTAATCAATGACGACGGCCCAATCGCTACCTAGAATCACCAAATCCTTAAAGTAGTAATACCGGAACATCAATTTAAACTTGGTTCAGGTTGGTAATCGGTGATGTTTTCGGTACATTTTAGCTTTCGATCCAATGCAATGTTCAGGTTACTAGAGAGGGTTATTGAATATTTGTATCCCACTCCCAGGTCAATGCAAATACAGTTTGAATAAAATGAAACTTTAATTTGTTTAAAGATAATTTTGTTAAGTTACATACAAATCAGTGGACTGAAGATTATGGCGACATAAAAATAAATCGATAGAACAAAACCACATTAGGGAGCACTAGAGTTGAAGTATTCCGATAACAATTCGACTTAATCCCAGAGTGGATTATATCTGGCAAAGAATCTTTAGACATCTGCCAATTCTTAAACTGATTTCTCGGCTGATACTAGTTGGAGGTGTGCATGTATTCACTGGAATTTGACAAAACGAAGTGATCCTGAGATAACACATTCCGGATATTTCCCAACAGAGTTCCTGATCTCCCCACCATCGCTGTTAGAAAGGTGGCCAGCTTTCAGGGACTCAGAACATAATTAATCTGATCATGTATTTAGATAGCGGGGATAAACCGTCTAAAAATATGACAGCCTTCTCAAAACAGGTCATCATTTTACACTGTCAGGTTAATTATTTATGGCTGTCGGAGGCTAGATAGAAGCTATGCACGTAACACTAGTTGTTATCAAGTGACAAAACTTCGAAATGTCAGTTAGCGGTAATCTTTGATCGTCGATATTGATCGTTAGATCAAAGGACAGATGTGATAGATTTGTCATGTCTGGAGAATGTTACATGTCCTTGGATATAAATAGAAATACTGCTATTAAGGTTCTATCTTTATTTTGGTTGGTGATATACCCATCCCTCTGATACACGGTGTCCTCGGGCATATATTAAGAGTATATATGACTTTAAATGGATGTCTTTTAAAACCCGATTTAAGTATCACACAGTCTCACTTATATTATGCGCGCGCGTGTGTGTGTGTGTGCCTATGTGTGTGTGCGTTTGTGTGTGTGTGTGTGTGTTGTCTGTCTG
>JAODUP010001674.1:0-34706 GCA_025642065.1 Paralvinella palmiformis
AGTAATTAACACATTTTTATGAACATCAAGAAATAAATGGATTAAGATTGGATTAATTGGTTGAGATTGAACCTAGGACACTATGGATAATAAAATTTGTTCAAGACCACCACGCTTCATCATTCAACTCAATTGTCAGACACTTACTCGTTCTTTAATACTTTATATATATATGTGTGTGTGTGTGTGTGTGTGTGTGTGTGTGTTTTAGGGTACATAGTAAGAGGCAACAGGCACAGAGCATCAACATATCTAAACCTCCTTCGAAACCTACCTCAATAAATCTAAATACAACTATACATACATTAATCTAAATATTAAATGTTCAATACCTCCACATATTGATAAATGTGTGCGTATACCTAAGCATGTGTCTGGTCTACTCATCAGCCTGTGGGAACCAGCTAATTCGCTTTTCGTACGCAACAAATATGTCACGCCCACAGGAAAGCGGCTACATGCAGGCTACGTACAAAAGCGGAAGCAGTAAAAAACATACCATTTATACCACAGCCCCAACAAACAACACGTGCTGTGGTTCAATGGTGACTGCTACATACATTCATAAACTATTTTGACACCACAGTTTACATTCAACAGTAATTTTCTGTGGTCCAAAAGAAACCTGTATATAAAACATTTTGACACCTCAGATGCTGACCTCAGCTTTATTCTGGGTTCGAATGGCTGAATAATCCTACCTATATGAACCGTTATCAATACACGTCCGACTGGTCTGGCGTCGAAGTTCTTCTCTAACCTAAGTGAAAATCTAAGCCTTGTATATACTCCCTACCTATATGAACCGTGTATCAATACACGTCCAAACTGGTCTGGCGTCGAAGTTCTTCTCAACCTAATGAAAAATTCAAGCCCTATATAGCCCAGCGTGTTAACAAACATACAGTTTGTCCAAAAAAGAGAATGTACACAACACAGTTTCAAGCCCTATATTAGCCTCAGCGTGTTAACAAACATTCAGTTTGTCCACAACAAAAAGAATACACTAACCAGTATGGACTCACTAAAGGATTAAACTAAAATAAAAAAAAAGTAAATACCGCACAATGGTTTAAACTGGACTAGAACGAAATATCTTTAAAACCGAGTAAATACTCGATTTACTCGAACCTAACCAACCCTCATCGTTTCCGTTCATCACTAAGGGAACGTTCATTCACGCTAATTTAGCGTCCCTAAGTATATGCAGTTAGGTGTGGTGGGATCTAAATTAAAGCGCCTATCCACTTGATCTATTTGACCCATGGTCGAGAACAGCGGATTTCAGACAGATCTCCGATACTGCGAATGACACGTCGGGATTATAATAGCTATACATAACAAATTTCCTATATCAGTGTAATCTAATTACTCATAATATGGGAAAAACTCTGTCCGCAGCTTAATACCCATGGAGATGCCTGCCGGAGTAACAAACGACTCCAGGAGTATAAATCCATCAAGCAGCATTGTATGAATTAATAGGTCGTTTCGCCAGACCACATAAGAGGACAACAATATAGATTCTACATTATACATAACAAAGCTAATAGACTCAAACATGTTGTAATAACGACATAACTTTCTTACATTGGTGTAATAAGGAATCTGGATGGAAATAGATAAGATGTCTGGCACGGGCAATGTGCGTTTTAGGGTACATATAAAGAGGCAACAGGCACAGAGCATCAACATATCTAAACATCCTTCGAGACCTACCTCCATAAATCTAAATACAAATACAACTATACATACATTAATCTAAAAATAAAATGTTCCATACCTCCACATATTGATAGATGTGTGCGTATACTTAAGCATGTGTCTGGTCTACTCATCAGCCTGTGGGAACCAGCTAATTCGCTTTTCGTACGCGACAAATATGTCACGCCCACAGGAAAGCGGCTACATGCAGGCTACGTATAAAAAGCGGAAGCACGTAAAAATCATATCATTTGATACCAATGTGTGTGTGTGTGTGTGTGTGTGTGTTTTAACAATAATATTGATACTATTTCTCTCTACATATGGACAAATAAAGATTTAAAACAGGGAATATTTGAAAGGTTTTTTTTGTAGTTTTTGAAGTTATCTCAGGAAAATAATATCGTTGACTCTTTTATATTTTATTGATGTAAAACTCTTCAAGTATTCCCGTTAATCCATTAACATATAGTTGTGTTTATAACGTCTTTGTAATTCAGTTAGTAAGTAGACTGTACCTATATAGATTCTCTTTATATAGTAGTAAATTAATTTTATGTGAGAGAGAGATAACAAAGCATCTTAATCCAGTAGCGAGATCATGGTAATAATATAAGGAGACATTTCTCGTCTAATTAATTTTGTATTAATTTATTTTTAATATTGTGCTCAGAATTACAGTTTTCTCATTTGATTTAATTAGTAAGCTATTGCCGTGATATTAACATATTGACATACCATTGTTTTAATTTTAATTTTGTATTTAGTTCTTGAATTTTTAATGCATCTTTAGCCTTAATTATTTACATATATTCATTTATAGTTCATGTGACTAGTATTTAAAATGATAATATAAAGTGTTATTTCCCGGTTCAAAGTTCATTAATTAGACTTTATATTTTAACTCTAATTAAATTTATTCTTAAAGGTAAAATTAATGTACAGAAGGAGAGTATGAATATGTTCGGTAATTTCTTTGAAAAGTAATTCTTCAAATAACTAATTTACTTTTAAATCAAAATATTTTAGCTTGTTATTATTATGACATTATTTTTTCACTGTCTATTTAAGATTAGCTATTTCTTCAGAATATAATATAAAATAGATCTTTTACTTGTAGAAGTTGAATGATTTGGTTAATAATTACGATTTATCAATGCAATATGAGCTACAAGTACAAAGAACGAAATTAGATATTGAAATATAAAATTAACTGCCTTAAACATTAAGATTGCGCAATATAATAGACAAATAATTTCATTATCAACTCATAAACAAATGATCGAATATAGTACGTAGTAAGACAGTGGGAATACTGAAGAATTTATCTAATCAATAAATGGTATCGATCAAAAACAACAATATTTTCCTCCCTCAATATTCTTTGAGGCTAGTTTTATCCTCCGTATCATATTTCAGTAATTATTTTCCTATCATCATATCTCTTTATTCAAAATTATAACTGTCTACTGATCCGAGTTTTATTAGATAATAATATGACGACCTTAGATTTTGAGCTTCTATTTTATCTACCACAGAACCGATATCTCTCCGTTCTATATAAATCTTCTATATCTAATAAAGCACGTATTAGAACACTTGTCATTACATACTTATTTGACATTTACTTGTTTAACTTAACTCATTATAGACTTTCAGTTCATAAACAACGCAGTTCTGTACTTTTATAGACATGTTGACTTCTTTTCTCTACATCAGTTTGTTGTCTGGCTACGTTTATTATTGTGGTAAGGCGACGTTATCCTTTTCTATTTTCAGTACACATCAATCAGAGTCGTATATGTTTATGGTAATATATCGTTAATGGAACCACAGACCCATCAGGACATGTAATGCGTTTGTGACCTTCTACGAAAGAGGTCAAAGTAAACCATAAACGTTTAATGCAAACAGAACTAGCTTTATATAACGGCTCGAGATATGTGGTATTTTAAATGATAATGGTGCGTATTGTAGCCACATCACACTCATCAATATAGAACATAAAATGTCTGATATTGTAAATAACACAAACTCGGGTTATAACTTCCGTTTTATCGCCCTAGTAAGTGGGTCTTAAATGGCTATCTTGAAGCACAATAGGATATTATGTTTGTTTATTTATGCGATCAGATATTAAATGAGAAATATGGTTGGCTTGTTGTCAAACATGGCTGACAAAAATACAATTAAATGTATCTTTTAACTCATATCAATGTAAGCGAAAAATCACAATTAACACATCAGAAACCAAAGATCAACAAATAATAATAATAAATCTTTTGATCAAAGTAATTTTTGTTGCGAGTTTAATAATGAAACTTTAATCCCATAATTAAATGATATTTGTAATATAGTAATTGTTTATTACAATGTCGTTTAGCTGAAAATACCATGGTAACTATTTATCTGTTTATCCTAATGTTTATTTGTCAGTATTTTTATGTCTATGGTATTTGGTTTTGTTTATATCCATGAGTCATATTTTCGGGTGTAGTCATAAATGTACACACAATAACAAGGAGACAATATAAATGTGATAGTAGAAAGTAGAAAACTATTTAAATATATCATGAAGATATTACTGACAGAATCAAGGACAAATCAATATCATTTAAGTGTTTTTATTCAGACTAAGATTCACGAACATAATTTAATTAATTCGCCCAGAGAACCTATGATTTTTCGTCGTCCCACCATCATCCTGTTTAAAACATAGAAAGTTATAAGATATTTGATCTGAACTCACCATACTTCGACATTAATTTTTATCATGTGACATTTAATACATTTTTATTTCAGATGCTGGGTTTTTGTAACCAGCATCCTAGTATATTTTATATTACAATGATAAACCTCCTGTATATCGTTATACAGCTGAAAGTGTTATTAATCAGCATTTTAGTTTTATAGTTTCCTAGTAATGTATAATACTAAATATAACACACATAGCCGTACCCATGTGAGGGGGCGTTGTAATAAAAAAATCTGCAATAAAAAATGAAGAATCTCTTCTAAATAGCCCCATTATAATCATTTTCATATTGATGTTACTATAAATATAATGAGGCAAATTTCATATACGACAATCGCAGTTGCACAAAACCTAATAAAACTAATTAATACATGAAAATGACAAGCCCCATCAAGGAGATTAATAATAACTTTAACAATAAGTACAGAAATAACATCTTTTCTTATATAGTTCATCAATAGATGTTTTGAGGTTGTTATCAAAATCATCTACAGCCCACAATAGAACAATAATATAATTAACTTAGGTGGCAACGAAATAACAGATGGCGCCACCTAGATATGTACTGTTTTATCCATTGACCCATTGACCTAAAAGAAGAAAACACTAGACCGAACACGGCCGCCGATTTGATGGCAAACAGATCCCAACTTCCGGCCGAGGAAATAGGAACGCAGACTGGAAAAATCAGGTTATAAACTTGGTGAATTATTGTTGTATCGATGGTTGCATAAGCCGTGTGGAAGGAAGTGATACAAACAGGATGTCTTTTTATCGGTAAGTATAAGGAACACATTTAAAATAGCTGTTAAAGCGTTTTTTTAACGGGAAATTAAGCTTAACTGTTATTATATTTAGCCTGTGTTCGGTCTAGTTTTTTATAGGTCAATGATCCCAATTAAATTAGATCTACGACTTTTACATATTTGATGGCATATAATAGGAGAGGAATAATACAGATTGTCTGCACACACAAAATTATAATGCACACATCACAATAAATGTCCGTATTCGTAGGTTCAAAACTCAAACCGCACCCGCTTCAACGCTGCTTTTTCCCTTGCCGGAAGTCAGAACTGTTTGGTCATGGGGGCCAATTCAAACGCTATTGACCGCTCGGTCTAGTTTTATATTTAGGTCAATGGTTTTATCCCAATCAGATTACGTGATATATCATTATATGTCTAGTTGATGGAGAAGAACTCTTTATTGTAACCTATGTCAGATACCATTACTATAAGAAGATTTATTTCCATTCTCTTTAATAAATATTCTAATTATATCTGATAGCTTTAATTCTTATTAAGAATTTAGTCATTATTAGTATTCAAGCCCCCATTCTTCTGGTACGTACCTTTAAAATCCTGCCCTAACATCAACTCTCGGGGGAGTGTACTATTTCCAGCGGATTATGATACATCCATAATCCACAAATAATCCATAACCACTCCCCTTTAAGTACTTATTTTATCGTCAACTCACATATAACCCACTCAGCTTCTATTTTATTGCGTTACCGTTGAGCCACCAATATCAATCTTAAAATTTAAATAACAGAAGAACAATAAATAAGTTTAAAGGAATTATAATAAAATATGAATAAAGGAAATGCATTATTTTCTAAATGTGCTTTGTAACAGATGACTTATATCCAATAATATTTCAGATCTGCATTGATCAATATTATTAATTATACATGTCCCCTGGTTAAGATAAAACTATTTAACAACTATCAACACACTGTGTTTTATTAACCTTTTGGCATTAAGCTATTAGAAGAAAAATGAAACGTTTACAATAACTTGAAGATGAAACGAAGAAAAAATATAAAGGAAGGAAAACAGTAGTATTTTTAAAATCGTAAAAAAAAAGCAAATTAGAGTAACACGTTAGTTATAGGAAAATGATGTGAAAATACATAATACGTAATAATTTGTTTAGTGGATTCATATCGCGGAATAAAAAATACTGATAATTATACGATTTTTGAGTCGTCCCACATTTTCCTCGTGTGTCTTGAATACGTTTTAGCCAAAATATAGATAACTGTTTTCATATAGATATAAATAGCATCATGTAAAAATGGCAAATTTTAAATATATTTAACTGAATCCTTCATCAGAAAATGAAATATTGAATCTTGTATTAAAGTTTTAAAACAAGTACTCTCACGGTTATGATCACATTAATGTGGTTGTTAAAAAAGTCTATGTTAAAAATAAAATTTCTGAAATATATTTGGAACAAATCTTAAGAAAATGCCAAATGGAAAAATGAGAAACAACATTTTTAATAGAACCAACAGGAAAACGTATCTTAGACTTCTAAGTGTTCCTGCTCTATACATTTTAGCATGTATTTCTAAAAGATGTAATATAGATATACATAATTAATGTCGAAGTACGTGTGTATGCGTCCGCGCCAGCGCGCACGCGTGTTTGTGTGTGTATGTGTGCGTGTGTATGTGTGTGTGTGTGAGTGTCAGCCCGTGTATGTGCGTGCGCGCGTGCTATAAGTGCTATAATGATGATACAATTATTTAATACAATTATAACTCTAACATACACTAATTCAGGTGATACACGTGAAACAAACAGAAATCTTGATAACTATCTGATACTCTCTCAAAATTGTTTCCCATATTTATTTATATTTCGACATCATCGTGATCTAGATTTGGCGGGTAAGAATCATCAACAATAAAACAAGAAACACCAAAACAGTAAATATGTTAATAATATCAGTAAATTATAACTTTATTATATACAGAATATACCGGGTTTATTTTGTGATGAGTCACTTTAATCTTAACGTAGACATTTAAACTAGAGTCACGATGATGATAATAAAGAGGAGTATATAGCGATGCTGATGCTGGTGATACAGATGTTGATGATGGTGATGATGATGATGAAAGTAATATAAATAATAATAATAATAAAAGCAATACTGTATACTTATATTAAGGTGACTAAATATATATTTTGGCAGTTTATGAAGAAGAATGTAGGTAATTAACAACAAAATATAAATTTCCACCATTATAAATTAAAAACAAACTGTTTTTAATTTATATCTTATTTCAGTTATATTTCCTTCGCGTCGAAGTTGTAAACAATTGATTTATTTTTTATTGTTAACAAAAACGTTGTTCCGATTGTGACTACAATAGTAACATATATGGAGAATGTCCACGGTAATATAATAACATCTTAACAAAGGAAATGGAAGAGTTTATTTGTTCTTGTTGTTCCAGGAATGAATAAGACAGTTCCTCTTCTATGTTTAATTAGCTTCGTTAAGGCATACGTTGGAAGAGGAACTAGACGTCTTAATGTCATAAAATTAGAGGAGGAAACTCGAGGATACAGGAATTATGAACAAAAGCAGAAACCAAATATTCAAGAAGAAAATGTACAATCATTGGTCCAAGCACTTACACTTATGTAGGTTAAACATATCTGGAATATTGACAGACATACCCACATATAGACAAACAGACAAGTACAACAGAGACACACAGACAGATAAACAAACATACAAATTCACAGACAAAGAGTCGAAGTGGATATGTCTGAATCATTTTCTAACACACACACACACACACACACACACACACACACACACACACACACACACACACACACACACACACACACACACACACACACACACACACACATATATATATAATCTGATGTACAGACATGGGTTAATTCAATTGGAATTGATTATTTAAAAAAATGGAATTGTAATTGAGAAATTTTTAATTGGAATTTAAATTTTCTACAAAAAAATTAAATCCAGAAATTAATTTACCATTTTACAACGTTAACACATCCCATCCAATTTTTTTTTTTATATATATATATATATATATATATATATATATATATATATATATATATATATGCATACTGACTGTAGCACCCCAAGTGCGCATCTAATCAATTAAAATGATCTGGATACAGTGAGCACCACCCACAACACGGTGACACCACCATATTGCATTCCTGTAATCTATATAGAGATATTGCTATTTAGGCATTTCCACCGTTCAATGTTTAAAACGGGCAAAAAATATTATATCCACAAATTAACTTACCACGTCATTTTTTAATTCAGAAATATTTCTTCTATGACAATCCAACTTGGAATATAAACTACTCAGAGTAGATATTCCAAGTATATACTCGGGGTACCTATTCATGGTAAAAAGGATTAGGCAAAAAAGAGTCGGAAAAAATTGGAATTGAAAATTTTGGAATTGAATTGGAATTGATAAATCTGAAGTGGAATTGGAAATAACCAAATGTAATTGAGTGGAATTGGAATTGACAAAATGGAATTGACCCCATGTCTGTTGATGTAATCATGATTACAATCATGAATACATGATGCTGTAATCGTAATCATAACCGATCCTTTTCATTTTGGGGTGATTTTAATCGTAATTGGAATCATCAAAACATGAAGTACTTGTAATTATAATCGATTACATTCTCAATATAATCGTCCCCTGAGCGAGTGCCATTTATATATATATATATATATATATATATATATATATATATATATATATAATATATAATTTTTTTTTCATCAACTCTCATTCACACTCCAATTAGTGGTTGTTCTGTTAATTTTTTTTTAATTGGAACATTATCACACCTAAGAACCTAGTAAGAGATATGCTAGAGAAACCGTTGTTTACGTTTATTTCGAACTGAACGATAGGTGAACTCACACCTTTATTCTACGTACCATTAAAGGTGTGTTTGACTAATAAACACAAATGTGTTGTAAACATAGACATCCCACATATAATATAGAGAGATCAAAGAAACACCTTTGTTATTATGTGGCATCCTTGTTAATGATGCTGTACATTTTTCCTAACACAACTATACTTAGTTAGCAAATTGATTGTCTCTATGACAGTGTATGTCATGTTTATGACAATGTGACTTTTATATATATATATATATATATATATATATATATATATATAAAAGTGTGTGTGTGTGTGTGTGTGTGTTTTTAGGTACATATAAAGAGGCAACAGGCACAGAGCATCAACATATATAAACATCCTTTGAGACCTACCTCCATAAATCTAAATACAAATACAACTATACATACATTAATCTAAAAATAAAATGTTCCATACCTCCACATATTGATAGATGTGTGCGTATACCTAAGCATGTGTCTGGTCTACTCATCAGCCTGTGGGAACCAGCTAATTCGCTTTTCGTACGCGACAAATATGTCACGCCCACAGGAAAGCGGCTACATGCAGTCTACGTTCAAAAAGCGGAAGCATGTAAAAACATACCATTTGATACCACAACTCGCAGCAAACAGAATGTGCGTGTGGTTCAATGGTGACTTGCTACATACATATTATAACTATTTTGACACCACAGTTTACATTCAACAGTAATTTTCTGTGGTCCAAAAGAAACCTGTATATAAAACATTTCGAAACCTCAGATGAGCAAATAAAAGGTACCCATTTGACACCACAGCTCGCATTTAAAAACACGCGCATGTGGTTTAATAGTATGTTAACATATTTACAGATAAATAAACCATGGCTTATATTCAGCAGTAATTTGCTGTTACTCAAAGGTAACCTATACATAAAATTATTTCGATACCACAGATACTGATCCCAGCTCTATTCTGGGTTCGAATAGCTAAACAAATCCTATCTATATCAACTATACAAGAAAGATATTCAGGTAATACGTCTATTGCTAACTGAGATTTAATATACATTACCTCTACACACACACATACACACACACACACACGCCCGCGCACATACACACACACATACAAACAAACACACACATACACATATATATATATATATATATATATATATATATATATATATATATAGAGAGAGAGAGAGAGAGAGAGAGAGAGAGTTGTGTGTCATCAACCAACAAGTGCTATTTAACGTCATATCACTGCGCAATGTTCCCAGGAGGATGGGTATATATTGTGAAAACCAGAATCGAATAACTGAATCATGTGGCTCATCAGATAACTAAAACTAAACGGCAGATAAAATACCATGAACAAACACTCTCTTGTAGCGCTGTTCTAAATAGGAATGAAACCAGTCAAGTACTTTACCTGACAGAACAAACATATCTTTGAACCTAGAAAAACGTACTTTATGGTTTTATATATATATATATATATATATATATATATATATATATATATATATATATATATATCACTTGCTCATGACAATGAGTTAACGTCTTCCTTTTTGTTAAAAAAAAGAACAACGTATTGGTGATATTTGTCAATGGCTGACACAAAAAGTAAGTGGTGATCAATCAAATACTATCTATTTAGCTTCACTTCATTATGTAACATCCCATAAAACACAAGAATTACAGATTGGTACATCTTCTATTACCTCTAAATGGGCCTGTAAAATCTAAATAGACAGTTTGACACTGATGTTACATATTCATTCATGTTAACACATTTGTCAAAAATAATCCTTAGTTTATGTATTGATCTAGTATGAATAATGGGAGATTCATCGATGTGTAATTCTGATAGTTTGGGTGATTTTACATAATGAGAAGACATTTGATTTATTGTCAGGATACATTGATCCATGCATGCACAGCTCTCTGCCATCAGGACACAAGTTATATTTCATACCATATTGTTGTATGAAGATAAGAAGAGAGGGTGAGTATATTGTTAACAACAAGGCGCCTAGAACAGAAATTTGCGCACACTATGTAAACAATTAGAGAACATCAAACAAAATACTGTGAAAAAAGATACCAAAGACGCTCTAAATAGAACTAAACTACCTTATCGAATAAATTAAATACGTCTTTCAACTTAAAGAAAAGTACTTTAGGGTCAACATTATTAAAAGATTTAGTACGAATTGCCTTAACTTGATTACTTGACATCACCATAACATAGTTTACTCGAACCAAAAGTATTTCGATCCTTTCACAACTTTTATAAGCAGAAGGTCGTGTTTTGATAAGTTTATTATTAAAGAAATATTTATTTAATAGGATACTAATTGCCCTTTTTGTATTTTCTATAATGATTTTATAAGAACGCTAGTAATAGATATTAGGAAAACACCAAGGGATAGAGATTTATTAACATACTAACACTATTTTAGGCCAAGTAAACATAGGATTAAATGGACACAAAATTCAGATGACACCTACAAGAACTGTCTGATATTAAAATCTTTTAAAGCCTCAAATTCAACATAAACATGTAATCATCCCGGGATAAGATGTTAAAGAGAAACTCATTAATGCCTATTTATAATGTTTTTACAGAAGAAGTTGTCAAAACAGTGGACCATAACTTTGTCTCAGTTAATGGTATTTGGGAGGACTGTCTGATTTATTGAGAAAAAGTAAAATAGATCTTTGATTTCCATAAATACGTAGATGGCAATAATTTAGTATTCTGACTTAGCAGGGGCAAGGATATTAATAACTGGTATTTAAACAAATTTGAATATTTCACATACTGGTCCTCATCCACAAGCGTTCACAGTATTTTCTGTGTCTCTTTACAGCTTGAATATTCTTACTCCAACATAGAATGAATGGCTCTTGGCAATTGTTTCCCCTTAGCGGTACATCTTCATATATAATGTCCTTCAATGATCTGTTTTAAAGATCCACCATTAACATCTGGTGGATCCAATAATAGGGTAGAGACCTTCAGATTAGTAGGAAAGCTTTCTTTTCAGTCGACCTGTATTTCCTGCACTGAATTACCTTTCGTTGAAACAGATTGTTTCTGTAAAGCTACATCAATGTAAATAATAAAGAAACAGGACCAGTCTTTATCAAATTAATAAAAGTGAAGATGTGACCAAGTCTATGTGGGCGTTCTTACACATGCTATCTGAGATTGTCCGACTTAAATATTTATTACGTTAGCCTCTCACTAATACTATAATATATTACCATTATTTATCACCCATTCCCCTCCTCACACACACACACACACACACACACACACACACACACACACACACACACACACACACACACACACACACACACACACACACACACACACACATACACACACATACACACACACATATATATATATATATATATATATATATATATATATATCAGAATAGTTTTCATAAGTACGATTTAAGTGATTAAATACCTTCTGAGTAGTACACATATTCTGCACGTCAGAGTTCTTTAACATGTTTCCAGACTCTGATAATGACAGCCGAACTTCTCTTATCTGGCATATTTATTAAAAATTATGTAATACCATTGTTGAGTTTATCAAAAAAGATAGTCTCTAGGCCGCCGTAGCTGTCAGTGACGACCATCTTAAAATAGCAGGGCTTTCACCACAGGTCTTCTGGAGCAATAACGATTCTGGATCAAGTGAACATTCACCACCTCTCTGAACAATCTGAGAAGAATTGCAAATAGAAATGATGCTTACAAGTTGAATCTCTCATCTATTTATATGACAAACAGACAGTATGTCATAACGATAGTGGTTTATTGTTCAATCAACTGATAGATTATCCCATTTGACCCTTGGCTTGAGAAACACCTGATTGTCACGTGATATGATTGGCTAATCTCCAGTTGGAACAATAGTCTTAAGTTAAACTTTTGATTTTGACTTATTTACATTAATATTGAGTGTGCCAGTTCTTGTGTTTGCATGTTTGTATCGAAATTATGCCGTGGAATACCTTTCTCTTTTCAATTTGAAACGCCTTAGACATCATTGAATATATTATTCTCATTTTAAGTGATTATTACATAACTGAGCGGGATATTTTATGTTTATGTATATTGTATGTATCATTATTTGCTGTAATAATCATTGATAAAACACATATTGCATGTAAGATTCTCATTATCACTAGTGTGTCCCCATTTCACGTGAATTATGATGTATCTATATCAAGAAGGGAAAGATGAGACTGTCTAATTGGCCAGTAGTGTGTCTGGTATCATCTAACCTGAAAGTTGGACAAAGATAACAACGGAAAAGGTCAGATAACAAAATGTGATGTGTAGATATCCTATAAACATAATCTGTTTTTGATATCTTGTCTACCATGTTTGTTTACCTTTTCCTCTTTTTTCGGAGCACTATCAGGGTTGGAACTCCTAAATAATCTTCCCATTGTTACATATGTAATATTCGATCAGCGCTCAAGCTAAACAAAACACTCTCCTTGACTGTCTGTCTATCTGTCTGTCTCTATGTATATATATATATCTTTCTGTGTGCCTGATAGTCTGTCTGTCTGTATATTTTTCTTTCTATGTGCCTGATAGTCTTTCTTTCCATCTGTCTGTCTGTCTGTCTGTCTGTCTGTCTGTCTGTCCGTCCGTCCGTCCGTCCGTCCGTCTGTCTGTCTGTCTGTCTGTCTGTCTGTCTGTCTGTCTGTCTGTCTGTCTGTCTGTCTGTCTGTCTGTCTGTCTGTCTGTCTGTCTGTCTGTCTGTCTGTCTGTCTGTCTGTCTGTCTGTCTGTCTGTCTGTCTGTCTGTCTGTCTGTCTGTCTGTCCTTTACCTTCCTTTAATTCAGCATTTCCTCCATTCAATCTACTCATCAATATATAAAAACATCCAATTACTAACTCTGTGTCTGAAGACAGCTAAAGCATCTCTCCAGCAAGTAAATTATTTAATGATATATTTATCAGTTTGACAGTTTAACAATAAATCAGCTGATAAACTACAATAATAACATATTATCTAGTAGATCAAGTTCTAATAGCTGTCATATTTCTCTTATATTTTATCACACGAACATAACTCGGATTTTGCTTGTGTATGTTTATTTTCACTAATTTCTTTCTATAATTATAATGAATTATACAAATGATCAGTTGCTTGCCTTACGACCCCATGGTTGTAATATCATTTGTTTAGTGATGCGCCCACGTATTGGAAAGCATCCAAAGCAGATTGGGTCTGATGAAAGTAATTTGATCACTGTGCCAACAACACAAAATAATGGCACAGCTGCACAAAATGTAAGTATTGGTCTTATAAATTGTCAGTCGATTTGTATTAAATCTGATGAAATATCTGATTTATTAAGGATACGGATCTTGATTCATTCCATCATGCATTTCAGATTCACAAGAAAGGTGGGGAAGTCAGTATTGTCTCCGTGATTCCTTCAAGTATGAAACCCAGTTGCGCTTTCAAGCTAAGTCTTTTAAAAATTATTAACTGACTTTTGTATCTGGGGGGATAAGTGTTCACGTAGCTATTATTTACCGATTACATCCCACTAAGAAAAATGGCCTAAAGCAGCAGATTTCTTCAAAGAATGTTTGGAATTTGTTGACTCTCTTGCTACCAACAATGGTCATCTGTTGATCTTAGATGATTTCAATATACATTGGGTTTGCCAGAGGAATGCAGATACCAAACAACTGGCTGACATTCTGAGATCTGCCAACCTCATGCAGTATGTCCAAACAAGAATACAGAGACATGGTCACATCTTAGATCTTGTCATCGTGATGATGACAATTTCATTAAGGGTGTGTCTGTGTCTTCTATGCTGTCTGATCATTTTCTTGTTAACATTAATATATCTTTACAGAAACGATCTGTTTCAGCTAAAGTTATTTCATATAGATGATATAAGTCAATTGACAAGGAGGCTTTTCTTGATGATCTGCGAGTCCCTTCTCTGGTGTTGAATCCACCAGATGATGTGGATCATCTGGTGGATAATAAGAACATACAAGCTGCAAAGAAACATAGAAGGTATTGTGAGCGGCTCTCGATCAGGACCAGTTTGTGTGTTCATTGTGAAATGTTCACGGTCAGTAAATGTTTAGTTAAAAATACCCTTGCCTCTGTTAAATCTGAATATTATAATATAAAGATCAAAGCATCCAAGGAAAATCAAAGGATTGTTTTCAGTGTTTTGAATAAAGTATTATATAAAAGTCAAACTGTCTTTCCAAATAATATCAACTCAGATAAAGATATGGTCCATTGTTTTAATAACTTCTTCTGTCCAAAAATATTAAATCTACACAGTGGGTTCCATTTCAGCGCCTTATAACAAGGTAACCCATTGGTAGAAGAGTACTGCATGTCCATGGCGGATACATTTTGAGCCTTTTATAGAGACTGATATTTGACGGTAGCTGAAAATGTCATCTAATGCTTTCTGTGTAGTTGACCCTATGCCTATATCTATGTTATAGATTGTCTGGATGTTCTGATAAACCCAATTACAAATATAGTTAATAAATCATTATCTCTGGATCCATGGAAGCTTCTCTTGTAAAACCCTTATTAAAAAAACACACAATGGACTGTAATATTCTAAACAATTACAGACCTGTTTTAAATCTTAATTTTTATGTACATTTATAGAAAGGGCAGTTACTTTCCACCTCAACAAATATTTAATCAATATTAACCTTAAAGAATCACTACTGTCTGCCTATAAAAGTTGTCACAGCACTGAAACAGCCTTGGTACGGGTGACAAATTATATTATGATGTCAATTGATCAAGGTAAGCCAGTAATACCTGTTCTTCTTGACCTGTCTGCTGTATTTGAAACAGTTGACCATTATGTTATTTTCTCTTGGTTAAAAGGCATGTTTGGTCTGTCAGGTAAAGTACTTGAATGGTTTCGATCCTATCTGGAACAACGCTCCCAGAGAGGGTCTGTTCATGGTATTATATCTGACGTTCAGTTATTGTTATCTGGTGTACCACAAGTTTCAGTTATTGGTCCTCCGGTTTTCACAACGTACAGCCATTCTCTTGGGATTACTGGACAGCGATATGGGGTTAAATATGACACACAGCTGTAAGTATCACTGGATCCTGACAATGAGTTAAATTTCTCCTCTTCCTTGAAACATTTCAACATTTTATTGCTGATATTCGACTATGGATGACTCAAAATCTTCTAAAACTAAATGATAATAAAACTAATATTTTATATTTGGCATAACCACATTGCATTAAAGGACACCAGCATAACCGATGGGTGCATCTTCGATTACCTCTAATAGGTCAGTAAAAATATCTAGGGGGTATTTTTGACCAATGTATTAACATGCATAAACATGTCACTTCAGTATGCCGAGCTCCCTACTACTATCTTAAGAACATGCACTGTTTAAAATAATTCTTGACACAAGCAGCTCTTGTAACTGTAGTCCATGCCTTTGTTACATCTCGTATATACTATTGTAATTCCCTGTTATATGGTATGCCTGATTATAACATTAATCACCTTCGGCGAATTCAGAATAGTGCAGCTTGCATAGTAACAAATACTAGAGAATATGATCATATCACTGCAATTCTTCAAAAAACTACATTGACTACCTGTTAGACAGTGTATCCATTTCAAGATTTTATTAATAACTTATAAATCTATTAATGGTATGGCGCCAGAATACCTGTGTGAACTGGTTTCCATTAGAAAGTCTCGGCTCAAGTCATATGGTGATTGTGCGTTTAGTTTTGCAGCCCCCCCCCCACTTGGTAGAATAGGTTACCGGCAGATATTAGAAATGCGTGGTCTCTTGAAATGTGTTAATCTGTTCTAAAAACACACCTGTTCAAGGTTGCTTTCACAGATAAATAATTAGTATCTTTTAAATCTCTTATAGGGTTTTACAGACATCTTATTTGGGGTATTATTGTATTACATATTATTTGTGCAGCACCTTTGAATGGCTCCTGCTAGTAAGGGCCCTTTATTAAATATACATTATTATTATTAATAGCAGTGTCAATAAAAATGTAGCACATACACACACACATATATATATATATATATATATATATATATATAGTGTGTGTGTGTACCCGCGTGTGTGTGCTACATTTTTATTGACACTGCTATTAATAATAATAATGCGCGCATCTAGATGCATACCGTTGTATATAAATGTATACACATATTTGTTGTTACATACAATGAGTCCAATTTAAATCAAATATCTTTTTTTAATGTAACCATTGTTTTTTTTATACACATGAGCGCCTCAAAAGTGCGATCCGTCATGCACCCAAATAGAGTTTAAATATCGTTTCACACGCAAATGATTTAAGAAAACTGACTGGAAGGTGATATTTATTGGTAGCTATTTATTACAAGAACAGTGTATTCCAAATGATGGGCATCATTAAACATCTACATTTAAAGGCATCCATTGATATAGATACTTTCTGGTAAATGTAGTCTTACTGTATGGTTGATTTATATTCGTTTTTGTTCTAATTGATTATGCTATGACCAGTGGTTGATGAAGTGCAGATGTGTATTGATAAAAAATATTATGTAATGCATTGTTAAAAGTACATTAGTATATGTTTATTGGATTATAAAATTCTGACCACAATATATCTTTGTTTCTAAATGATTCCTGTGTGAGGTGTGTGTGTGTGTGTGTCGGCGCGCATGTGTGTGTGTGTGTGTGTGTGTGTGTTTTAGCTATGTATTATAAGGCATAGGCACAGAGAATCTCGAACCGTGAATTCAAACTCTGGACGTTTCTTCGGTGATTGAATCCAGAGTGGCGACTTTTCTTTCTGAGACATCTGTAATTTCTCACCAGTTCCCGCCACACACACACACACACACACACACACACACATACACCAACACACACATACAATCACGCACACACACAAGCACTCATCCCCTCCACACAAATTCACAAACATACGCACACAAGCAGACACGCACTCCCCCATATATATATATATATATATATATATATATACAAGTACACACGCACGCAACTCCTCCCCCCACATACATTATTCTCTATGGTATTTATGGTCAGGTTTTTGTAGATTGATTAAATCTTTTCTTCATCTGACTATTTCCGGATTCCAAGAACATCAAATAGATGATAAGTAATGTAGTCGGTATGACAGGTGTCACGAGGCTCGATCAGTACTAACTGTACTTAGAATCATCACGTACCTGGCTATGTTTAAATGATTATCTGTATTTGTTAGTTATATATAAACACCTGTGATGTCTTCATTAGTTTTACATCTAGCCATGACTAAACATAAATATTTAAATGATTAGTTATTCTGTTGACATCAATCATTAGCACAACTAATACTATCTGATATACGTCACTGAGTCTTTGGCCTGAATATAGGGGATTCCGACCATAAACTTTGAAATATCCTTCTTCAAATATCAAGGTGAGGCAACACAGGATGCACAATTTGGATTATCTAAGATCAGCCAATCAGACACGATTACAAATCATCATATCTCGACTCAATTCACAAGGCGATTGTAAATTCAGTGAAGTATCTCTGACGTCACGGAACGTGTTGAGGTTATCAGAGAAACTTAAAATCCGTTCAAACCTAAAATATGTTAAATATATTTGTGAGTTCCACCACCTCAATTGTGATTTGAGTTAAACTAAGACTGGTGCCGGATTTAGGTCATAAGAGTGTAACTGGGCTAATATAATTTGGGGCCCCTTCATTACGTATGTTCACCCCCCCCATCGTGTCTAAAAAAGATATAATCAACCCCTTTGAATTTAAAAGACCCATTCCAACTAGAGGTGCCCCAAACATTTTAAACTATTTCAAATTAGAACCAATAAATCTGAAAATACACAAATATCCTCTGTTCTTATATATAATTTTTTGTTGTTTTACCAGTTGCCCCAAAATTATCAGGCCCTTGGAACCTTTCTAGTTTTGGGGCCTCTGGGCTGCAGCCCATACTAGCCCATATGTAAATTCCGAGCTGACTAATGCCTAACATTAAATATTTCCAGCGAATATGTGTATGTAACTCATGTTGGGATTCGTCTCATTAACGAATTCCTTTATCCCGTGATCTAATATAAAATACCTCAAATGTATGAGTGAATGGGTCATTATAGTACACTCCAACAATCAGTTAAGTAATCACCTCGTCAGGTTTGTTGGTAAATGACTTTTCGTTTATAAACGCCTCAACATCGGGAAGATGATCTAGTTGAGCTTATCTTTGTGTATGGTTATCTATGACGATACCATTATACCATGAACCATGCTGTAGATACTGTGGTATCAACACGTTATCAATAATCGGTAATCATGATCCAATATTAAGATGTGATTGACATAATTTATACATCACCTTTGGTGTTATGAGCTACATATATAAATAACTAAATGATGTTTACCTACAACAGTCACTTACGGCTGTTGTATGGCATTTAATATGACACTATCATGGACGAGGACTAGATAACAGTGTCATCCTTAAATATAACAACAGTCTCGATCTGTAGACAGGTAGACTGTCATTTATTATATTAATGTATTTACCGTCTTATTTTTATTATTATTAGTTTCTGTATCAATCATATAATTATCACCAAGAGGTCAAAGTTTAATAATTTACTGAAATATCACAAACACAATATTGTCATTCCTATCTTAAATGCGTTATCTATAATAATCTTTCTGACTAAAGTCATCCCCCCCCCCGAGTTAGGAGTATACTGGTTGTATCCTTATGAATGTGCTAGACGACAATAATTAACCTTTATAAGTCATCCGCTTCTCGTTGTCATCAACAGATCCAGATTATCTGAAGTTGCTGTGACAGGGACAATTCGTTACCTGACACATCGTCATCATTTCTCGCCAGGTATTAATTGACTTCAGGTGAATACTTACATAAACTGCTCATATGGTAAATCTGTTCTTCGAGTGGCCGGTAACTAGAGATGGTACTGTAAAGCAGGTTCGGATCTTTCTAGTCGTAGCTTATGCTAAATTTGGATGGACCGGATAGTCTCTTAGGATTGGCTATATTTCTAAATGAATATTAATATGGATACAATACTTTATGACTCTTTTAACGATAAGGTTAATTTCCATGTAACATGACAGCAAATTACAACAACTAAAAACTAAATTTGTTTTCTTTAATCCACGATTATCTGTTGTTTTCTATTAGAACAGCACAAGGCGATATGATGGTGTAATGGTTAGAGCAAATTGTAGGTTCGAATCCGGTCCATGCCGGTGTTTTTGGAATATCCGAAGTTTGACCGAGGTTTGACCGGCTTCAACACTCAACAACTCAACCCTACGAGACCAACATGTTTATAAATAATTAGCCTTCAGGTTCAAAGAAATCTGCTACAAGGTGCTAGATGTCGACGTAAGATGGGCGAGTACTGTATCCAGATACCAAACTTTAATTCAAATAATCCTTTACATTTTTACTGAATTAATATTGCTGAAATAACTAATTCCTTCATAAAGTAAAAGCTCTTACACGTGACCCCACTGGCCTGTTATCCGCATTGCTTCATCCGGTACATCAAAAGGGTAATATTAGTGTTCTTTTATCAGAGGTAGTCTTTCAAGACAGCTGTTTGTTAGCTCCTTCCCGGGCATAAAGGTCAAATTAGATATAATTTAATTCCTCTACATTTTTTATACTCCGGTAGAAGATGATGAAATAAACTAATCCCTTTTTAGATACAAGAAAATACCCCGAAAGGTGGATTCTTCGGCTTTTAAAAGAAAATCAGAATAAATCGTCGACAGATTATTCGGATCAGAAAGCACCAAAAGAAGCTCCCGAGTGGGTTACTATATATTGTGTAGTAAGAACCGACGTAATGCTATTGAATCCACCACAACAAATACTTCAGCAAAACTGTGAGCAGTTTGGATACATTTTACAATACATTTTGACCTGTACACAGTTGACGTGGAAAAGTAGACAACTTACTTACTTATACTCAACTATACAACAATGACAGTAAAGTATGCTGTAGTATCAAATACTGAAGTAAAAATTAACAGAAACGCGAATGCTCACCTAACCATCTATATTAATAAAAGCTAATGTACGTTTATTTATTTATTTGTTTGTTTGTGTGTTCGTAAATAATTCTGACAATAGAGTCTTAAACGGCTGTGAATACGACAATGCTTGGAACTATTCGAGATAATCAAATCACACACACGCGCGCGAACGCACACGCGCACACACACACTTATCTATTAATCAACGTTCAATACAAATATAGATATATATATATATATATATATATATATATATATATATATATATATATATATATATATATATATATTATTATAATTACGCTGTGCTCTTTTTCTTTTCGGGTTTTAAGATTGTTAGATAATAAATGTTAACACAACATGTAATTATGGAATTGATCTTAAAATAAATTAAACGAATAAATCAGTGAAGGTAAGTGATGTAAATAATGGTTACTTTATAAATACAGTTATGTCTTATGTAATCCTGATAAGACGATTAAATTTATATTTTCTGTGCTTGAGATAATGATCTTCCATAACACAAAATAATTATTTTATCATTCAACAAAATGTTTGGATACACTGTAGATTAACTTTTAATGGCCTCTGATGTGTTAACACGTCAGATATTCAGTCATCCTATGGAAGTACGTTGTTGACGAATGTGTATCAACACCAAACATATACATTAATCCTTCAACATCACGTGTAATATTCAAATTAGTTTTTTTCTAAATTTATTATTACAGAATATTTGTTATCCTCTAACAGTGAATCAGAAATGACAAAAAGTTTACACTCCTGATTGAATAAACACAAAAGTACTCATAACCAGACATTTAAAAAAAGGAATTGCAATTGTGAAATTTTTAATTGGAATTGGGATTGGAATTTAATTGTTTTTAAATGGAATTAACGTTTCCTACAAAACAATTTAATCCAGAAATTAATTTACCATTTTTACAATGTTAACACTTACATGCGGTGTTACCAATATACTGTCGCTTATTTGGCACAGTCTCTATGTTGGAGTGGTTGAACATCTCCTCCCCCACCACTCACGGGGGAGCAGTACGGACAGATGGAGCTGAAATACCCTGAAGGTGGTCACTGCCAGATTGTTTTACATCCTCAGGGGGGTTTTAACGTCCCCCATTTAACGTGGTCAGACACCCACGATGTTGTGAGCCGAGAAATTAATCTCTGGAAAAGTTTCCACCTCTTGCTGGGTAAGAAACCTGTGACCTTTGGCACCAACTGTCGGGTGTTTAACCGCTAGGCCACCGAAGCTCACTGTCTGAACCAAAATGATCCAGAACTTTGGTTCCCTATAAACTTGCTTGTAGTTCGGTGAATAATAATAACAATAATAATAATAATAATAATAATAAAAGGCGCTGTACAAAAATATGTAATATAATAATACCCCAAATAAGATGTCTGTAAGAACCCTTTAATGATTTAAAAGATAATAATTATTTATCTGTGAAAGCGACCTTAAATAAGTGTGGTTTTAGAAGAGATTTAAAATTTTCAAGAGACCACGAATTTCTAATATCTGCCGGCAGCCTATTCTACAAAGTGGAGGCTGCAACACTAAACGCACAATTACCATATGACTTGAGCCGAGACACTGGTACCTGCAATAGTATCTGACTGGATGACCTGAGTTTTCAGGATGACTTTCTAATGGACACCAATTCACACAGGTATTCTGGCGCCATATCATTATTATATTTATAAGTTATTAACAAAATCATGAAGTGGATACGCTGTCTAACAGGTAGCCAATGTAGGTTTTTAAGAATTGCAGTGATATGATCATATGTTCTAGTATTTGTTACAATGAGAGCTGCACTATTCTGAATTCGCTGAATGTTATAATCAGACATTTAACAGGGAGTTACAATAGTCTATACGAGATGTAACAAAGTCTATACGAGATGTAGCAAAGTCTATACGAGATGTAACAAAGTTTATACGAGATGTAGCAAAGGCATAGACTACAGTTACATTAGTGCTTCTTTTAAACAGTGGATATTCTTAAGATGGTAGTAGGCAGCTCGGCATACTGAAGTGACATGTTCATGTATGTTAATACACTGGTCACAAACAACCCCATGATATTTTACAGACCCATTAGGGGTAATCGAAGATGCACCCCTCTGTAATGTTGGTGACACCACCACATAGCATACCTATAATCTATATAGAGATATTGCTATTTAGGATTTTACCCACGCTCAATGTTTAGGACGGGCCAAAAATCCACAAATTAATTTACCATTAAATGTTTTAATTCAGAAATATTTCTTCCATAACAATCCCACTTGGAATATAAACTACTCGGAGTAGATATTCCAAGTAGGTACTCGGAGTAACTACTAATGGTAAAAAGTAGTAAGTAAAAAAAGAATCGGAAAAAATTGGAATTGATTAATTTGGAATTGGAATCGAATTGGAATTGATAAATTTGATGTGGAATTCGAATTGACAAAATGGAATTTACCCCATGTCTGCTCATAACTAATATAAGACACTTGTGGAGATACGGCGACACATGGCGACAGACAGTAACGGCCGAGCTGAAAGAGAAGGGGCTGTCATGGAGTGAGGCTCAGACCTCAGCTAAAGACAGGACCTTGTGGGAAAACATTGTTGTGGTCTTATGTCCAACTGGGCGCAAAGAGGATAAATGAAGTGAAGTGGAGATACCGATATTAATAGCTGCTAAAACATCATATCGACCGATGTTATTCAATAGTAACTGATAACCCGAATACTCTAAACTAATACGATATATCTGCGACTGATATAACACGCTCGTCCTGATACTGAACACATACACGAGTGAGAGGGCATAACAATTAATGATACTTAACTGAAAATGGCGCTTATAATTGATATATTATAACCATGATTTATACTCACTGGTAATACTCTAAATACAGCATGTTCATGATTGATAACTACATACTGGTCGTTGGTGAACTGAGGTAATTACTGACACAGCAAACTCCTCATGGAACTATCGCACTTATATCAGGCATAGCATACCAGTGAATGGTGCAACGCAATCAGGAATAACATAACACATTTATTAATCCAATACAACAGTTACGAATGAAAAATAAAACAATCCTCATTGATAAAACATGTTAATTATTGATATAATGCAATCATCTTTGATACAATACGGTTATGGCTGATACCGCATAGCCACAACTGATATAATCCATGCAAAACTGATACAACTGGCCCGTAATAATAACCGCTTATTCTTGTATGATAGAACATAATAACTAATGACTTACTTCGAGTAGATATTTCGGATACCATGACTGATACATAAACCTCGTGACTGATTTAGAATAAATGTATCTGACGCAGGAAATGAATGGGTTACAAAACATGTTCGTGACTGTCAAAACACATTGATGTTGAATGAATCAGATTTATGGTTGAAAGGTGACATTAAGAGCTGACACAGTACACTGAGACCTGAGTCAGCACACTGAGAACTGACACAACACACTGAGAACTGACACAACACACTGAGAACTGACACAACACACTGAGAACTGACACAACACTCTGATGACATAATACTGTGTATTGACGATTCATTATGCTATTGTCTGATGCGTTATATTATTGACTGATACATTACACTCAACATTAATACAATACTCTTCTATTTTATGTGTAAAGCTCATGGTAAATAAAACATAATTATTGTTTATAAAGCTCGTTAATGAATGACATAACATGCCTATAAAAACAATTACCATGGGAGTACACATATAAGATCACATTTACAGAGTAATGGTCCTTATAATACAACGTGTCAGTCAATATATGTTTGAACTTATGTATGAACAATATTAGTTAAACGCCAAACCTTAAACTTTAAAAAATATGTATCACATCTCTATCTCCCTTTCTCCCTGTGTGTTTGTGTGTGTTTATATGTAGGTGAGTCTATATATATATATGTGTGTGTGTGTGTGTGTGTGTGTGTGTGTGTGTGTGTGTGTTGTGTGTGTGTGTGTGTGTGTGTGTGTGTGTGTGTGTGTGTGTGTGACTGTATGGAAGGTATTCATATCCATAATTATGTGACCTAGGTCAGTGATTGGATATGTATACATGTTTTCTGTTCGTTAGCGATCTGTTTCTGAAAGACATCGATATGTTTACACGTCGTATTATAACAACTCTCGGGCGACAAGAATATTTTAAAAAAGAAACTGAACTCCAAACGGTTGAAATATTATAACAATAACGAGTTAATCTTCCCATTAAGAATACCTTCAGATAACGTCAAGGCTGAACCTAAACAATTAACTTAACAGGAGTTATGACCTTATAACTACTATATGCTACTGGTTCTGTGTTGTTGTTTAATGTTATCCTGTAAACCTGTCAATCTTGTTTGACAACTATTACGACGTAGTATCCCTCTCACCTGTCGCCGATAATGAGCTCCAGTCAGACAATAAAGGAAGAAGTTGGTGGCATAATTCAAATAGTAGATGGTACGTGTGATGGCCACGTGACCACTGAACACCTCGAGGAGAAAGGGGTCATTTCCGTTGTAGAACGGCGTGTTATAGCTGAAGCTATGAAAGAACTGAAGGCACCACGTGACGAAGTACGGGAGTGTGAGCAAGATGAAGCACCACGCTATCGCCAGAAGAATCACCGTTAATTCGATCCGTAACCGGTGTTCCTTGAAGACGAGTCGCTGCGCGTTCTGAGCTGAGCCGATGGCCCGGAGACGACGCAGAATGAGGACACTGAGGGTCGAGATGACGGATGACGGGAGTGCGGTGATCATGATGACGTAGACGGAGTCCATGATGAAGTTCAGTTGGCGATATTCCGGATTGGCGACGCAGAGACGAGTGTTCTTGATCTGATAAACGACGCTCAGCGCTGGTTTGTAAACACAGAACAGTCCGGCACACACTATAGTCGTCAAGGTGACCTTCTTGGCGAAAGATCTACCACATACCAATCTCCTATAGCGAGGGTGGCAGATGGCCACATATCGTTCGACGGCGAAGGCCACTATCAGCCACACGGAGGTAAATCGTAGCGTGTACGAGATATAGAGGAAACTGTGACACACTCCTCGATATGACATCAAGTTGATTAGTTCGTAACCCGGCCAATAACCAAGTCCTCGATGAAGCCAATCAAAGAGTACATATGTAATGAGGATGAGGATGTGACAGATAGATAATGTCGTCAGATAACAGCTACTCGACAGTCGACGCATGAACTTCGATAAGAACACCGTCAGAGATAGGATGTTACCTAACGTACCTACTGATACGATAATCGGCGTCAATATAGCATAGATCACCTTACAGACATCTTCTATCTGTAAATTCAGATGAGGACTCAGCTTCAGGTTGCTATAGTTACCGTAGTTACAGTCGGATCCCGTGACATTAGAGAGCGCCTCAGCCCACATCGAATTGTTTGAGGCAAAACTCTTAAAGAGTAAAAACTTCAACTTGTTCTCGTCTGAACAATTTAGGATCGACATGATGAACTATACACGAGAGGAAATTCTATCTAATGCTGCTGCGGGTCATCACGGTGTCTCTGTGATGGTACCTGAACCAAGTATAGCACGTCATGACGAAGGTTTTATTGATTACGTTGTCGACTTACTCGGGTCATAGACAATTAAAGCAGAGAGAAAGGATATTTTGCAGATGTCGCCAACTTCCATGAACTCAGCATCTAAGAGAAGGAAATAATATGATGAAGAATGTAAAAATTCTTACAAACAGACAATATTGATGACGCTCAAGATTTAACAGATAGACAACAAAGGCCAGCAGAATCGTGAATACATGAATAAATGTTCATATACACGCAGATACACACACGCGCGCGCACACACACACGCACACAGTGTTTTTCCTAGTTTTCCTTCAGTGTGATGAGTTATGAATTTCCTTCCTCTTCCTGCACACAGACACTGAAGAGTAAAAAGATTTATGCGAGACATTTCATGCATCTTCTCGTCCTCTTACAAATATTTCTAATTCTGGTTTTTGTTGTTGATAGGCTCGTGATTTACATAAAGTAAAATAGTATGGAATTTACAATTGAAACATAAATTAATGTGTGTGTGCATGTGATATATATATATATATGTGTGTGTGTGTGTGTGTGTGTGTGTGTGTGTGTGTGTGTGTGTGTGTGTGTGTGTGTGTGTGTGTGTGTGTGTGTGTGTGTGTTACAGTTAATCTGCATAATCAGATAATATATATATTACCATAAATATTCAAATAATACATCTATTGCTAACTGAAATTTAATACATCTTACCTGAAGAGAGAAGAGAGAGAGAGAGAGAGAGAGAGAGAGAGAGAGAGAGAGAGAGAGAGAGAGGAGGGAGACAGAGATAATGTATGTCTGTCACATAGTATCAGACAAATGCAATATTTGCTTACCACCTTATCTGCTATTAACGTAGTTGGGCTCTAATATAATTTAGACACTAGAACGTGTAAAGGAAATATTTACATATTAACACCAAATGGCGACTTCAGTACCCCGCAAACATCTTCTTTATTGCCAAAGCTCTCCATATTGAAGTCAACATGCTGTTATGTTCTATAACCAATCAGCTATCAATCTACATATACGTCCTACGTCATGTCGTTATTGCCATTGTTACGTCACACAAGGAATACGTAACCTAGCCGACAGTAAGGTCATTTCCAGTTTCACGAGCTGGGTCGTATCCGGAAGTTAGATGGCACATGCTATACTGGCACAATATTGGCGCGTGCGACAGAAGTTGTCGAATTTATCGCTTTCGTCATGCCACCGTTGGTCGTATTCAGAAACGAAGTTATACTCCAAATCTAAGTGGCCCATTCCTCACATTATGGCAAGCCATATGACAACATAGAATATTACTAGATATAATGCTCTGGACTTAGATCTCTCGCCGAGTACTACATCCAAACCCATACATAAACACGTTACCAAGTCTGATCTCCTCCTTAGCTGCCCACACAGAGTAGAAGATGCCAATCTCTAGCCATAGACTTAACACTGACGTTAAGTGGTAGGCATGTTACGACGTACTTCACTAGACATACCAAACTTGATGATACCAAATGGTTTGGTGTTTCGATCTTTTGACGATTACCCGGAGAGATGCCATTTCGGAGAGACAGTAATCCACTGGCGATTAAATATAATCTTTATTTTTGTACTTAATGCTTCTGTTATAGTTTTCGCGTTTTTATGATGTTGTTAGCATTGATTAGAATCTCTGTTCCAGCGCATAACTCTATACTCCTAAAACACACACTGTCTCTATAACCAAATTATATATCTATCTATCTGTCTATTTATTTATTTCTCTCTCTCTCACGTAATAGCAATAATAATAATAATAATAATAATAATAATAATAATAATAATAATAATAGTAATAATAACGTTATTATTATTATCATTATTATCATTATCATCATCATCATCACCATCATAATACATCTTATATTTCGCCTATCTACCAGTTAAAAATACTCTAAGAACTTTGATCTACAATGATATTAGTTCGTGTATAATATTTTCCTGGCGGAAGTCGGCCAATCTAAACAATTCACGCTTCCACGAGAGTACATGATTATGATCAGAGAACGATACTTCTTAATAAACCACAACATGATTTACTTAAGACAGCCACCATAATACAAACTGACTAGTAATCTGTTACTTGTAGAGTGTTCTGGGTGACTAAAACAACCAGTTCGTTGGCTACTTAAGAGAGTGATAGTACAGAGAGATACCCCGGGGCTGTATTAAAAAATGTACTCTGGGGTTATCTTTAGTGCGATTTACGTCTTTACTAGAATTTATTTAACACCCCCCCATACTCTGTTAAGAGTTACACACCTGAGTAATAAAACTCTCCATCGTTTGAAGGTTGATGAACGTGAACATGCTGTACTATTTAGCTCATCGGGGCTCACACACACATATATATAGATAGATTGATAGATAGATAGATAGTTTTCTTTGTCCTTTTGTAACATTTTCGTATAAGATTAGGACCATTCTGGTCATGTTGCTACCAATGAGGTCCTTTTCTTACTTGTACTGGTCTATTTGCTACCATTGCTGGTCCTCTTGATACCTTTTTTTGGTCCTATTTGCTACCACTGGTCCTAAAACTACTTTTTCACTCCATTATCTATCTGTTAGGTCCTTATGTTACTCATAAACATAAGTATGGTCCCAATGTTATATTATCTCTGGCAGATAGATAGACAGATAGCTCCGTTTATTAGCAAATACTGGGTATGTGAATTTGTACTGATCATGTTGAAAGCTGGGATGTCACCAGATTGGGAAACATTTCAGAGTACATGGCGCTCCATGAATTCAAAATGGCGTCCCATGTTAAACGCGAAGTAACACATCTTGTTATAAATAGTCTTTGCTGACACCCCCTGTCTTTAATGCATGATAACTCATGTCAGAGAGCCGTAAATACGAATTCACCATTTTAGAAACGAAACAATATTAAGTATGTTATTTTTTATATTAAAGTAATTACATCATTTAGAGTCTGTAAAATGACTACAGAAAAAGCAATAATTCAACATTAACAAGACATATGGGAACATTTGTCTAAATGCATTCCTAAAATGAACATGTGTGTGATTTACAAACATAATAGTTGTTACATTAGTATGGTATTTGGATGTGGTTGTCAATATGGCACTCAATAATCTGTTGAAAAATAAGGACCAAACACTTGACGTGGTCAAATTTATTTATTAACAAAAAATCCATAAAGTAACGAAAGGACCCACTTAATGTTAACATAGGATAATATCTCTGGTAATAGTTGGTGATCGTTCATGTATAATATAGTGCTTGTGTTCGTGTGTCTATGAGTTATAACAACTCGATAATACTGACGTCTTAAAAGGACCTGTATATGGAGTGTTATGCTAATTACTCTGGCTTGTATTGACTGTTGTAGTCCAGGTTAATATATGCATTTGAATATAATATTTTCAACAAAATAATTTACATCTGAGATATCCTCAACTTATGATCAAAACTATCCACTCACCTCATATAGTTACACGTTATCCATCGAACAACTACGAGCGATAATAGATGCTGATTCCAGATTGTCACTGACTCCCGAAGAATATCCGAGCCGACTAGATATGCGAAGAGATCAGGACACACTCAAACATTCATGCATTCATCGAGTAGCCCATTTGCATGAGAAGAGATTCTGCTGCAGACACATGGTAGTGAAGCTGGTTATAAACGACACAGAGACTAGTAGCAAGTGGGTCAGGCTCGTACTATAGCTGTGTGCCATTTAATAGGCGGTCACTTAATACAACTGGATAACACAAGGCCAACGAATAGGAAGCCTTTGGCTTGTAGCCTCTGTTATTATTTGAGAGAGCACAACCATCTTCTTAGACATGATAATTGAAAGTTGTCTTTGCTTCATTACTGTAAAGTGTTTGATTTAAAAGGATTTTTAACTTCTTATGGTTACTTCTTAAATAAGTACAATTCACTTGGCGTTAGTAATACACACATGTATTTGTGTGTAGGCTAAACATGTATTCTGACAGTCTATGGAAAGCCACTATGACAGATAATTAAATCAGATTAAGTCATCCTGAATACTTGATCATGAGTCTCGAGATGTGACATCTCACGTTTGGTACAGAATCGATGGGTAATATAATTATAAACAACCCATCATCTGTATCCCCCCCATTATGTCATAATGGAGTACCTTCAGGTCACAAGACAACGAAGGTGACAAAGACCTAATCAACAATGTTTCTTTGTGGCGCGAGATTTGCTTCCATTGACACGAAGGCATCAATCAGTGTCTGTATTAAGTCTGCTTATTAGAGAGAAGGGCAAAGCATAATGAATGTTAAATATTTTACTCAAAAGGTGAGCAAACATTTATTGCTACAATCAAAGTAAATATACCTGAAAATGCAACTCAGACATCAAGAGTAGGTTAATGAATATATCTATTTTAAATATATCTGCCAGTACCTTCTGTATTGTATTATAATACGTGTGCATGCACCTTTGCGCATACACATATACACACATCCACTCTAACACATAGAGACGTCTGCTTTGTACCGGTCAAAGTTTATAAACGATTAGAACTTTAGAACATCTCTTTTCTATTAGTTATCAAAATGTTTATTATATTTTTCGGTTTTCATATCGGCGATAAAACGAAATTTATCTATTCTGGATTCCTATAGTTATCACTCATTCAGTTAGTCAGGATCTTTATGTAGCTTAGCTGTTACTAAAACTATTTATATAAACATTTAGTTACATCCTGTGTGATGTTCCTAATCACGAGTAGTGGGATTTGTCTCAACTCACTGATATATTTTATATAATAACGTTTGTTGTATATAATTATATTTAGTAATATGTGGGAGTAGAAGAGTTCTTCCCAAGTCCGATTGTATCCCATAACATTGAAGTTTAGTTTTAATCTGCTTATCATAAATAACATTAAAATAAGATATTAATCATGTAGTTCGTGTAGTGTATCTATGATGTAAATATGATTTGAAAATGTTAATGATTATATAATTCTCACAACAGCAACTCGATTACGACACAATAATTTGTTTTTCATCGAATGATAACATCGAGAAGCAATTAGCTTATTGTCTTTAATGACAATCTATTCATGACATCTGTTCTTTGGAAAAGCCAAGTTTTGTAGAAGATACATCTTCTAAACTGATCTTTGAAGAAAATATAATAATTAAAAAACATCTGTCTTTCTTTTAACTTTGAATGTGTCATTCTCAGATTCGACGAATTGCTTTTTTCGAGTTTTATTACATAGTAACTATAGGAATGATGCATTATATTAATTTGAACAGGAAAAACGTCTATAATGTTTTAAGATCCCCGATGATTTATTTAAAGATTGTATTTACTTTTGACAATTATCTAAGTTTTTTCCACACAGTGTTAAAATACACATTATCCGTACCTGAGATTGACGATCATATTTCATATTTAATATTTTATTTTAGATGGTAGATATTTAATAGTTTGTATTTCATATTTAATCATTTATTTAAGTTAGTAGATTATAAACTAGGATTGGTACGGCTCAGGTAGATGAACATTGTTTATATTATCTTGTGATAGAGTAATTAACACTCTGATAATACAAAGGTAAACCTCGTTATGTCACCGTATAGTGTTTTTGCGAGATATCCTGTTACTATCTTATCATCTCATTAATATAATGCCGAAAAATGCTTATTATACCATAATTGTTGTTTATCAACATCATGTTATCTCCTGATAGATAGAAATTTAATATATTTTAGCTATCTGGTGATTATCGAATTCTAAATATCACATTTGATATATATTTATATTGTCTTTTATATGGAGTAATTTATTATTTATGTGACGTAGTGATTTTGTGGACCAAAACAAATGTATCTCGCAAACGTTAACGTACTCGACGTCACTAATTTTGACCAAAGACCAGCATTATGACAACAATAAATTGACGATTATTAGTCTATAATAGGGCGTCGATCGACGTGCAATGGCTGAATGGTACTGTAACACGACAAGGTGATAATGTCTGGAACTGACCAGCAGTATAAAATTAAGATATGTCTTTGTATGTATGGTTTTGAGTCAGATAAAGGAAATATTTATAAAATAAATTGGATATTGACGTGTTTAAATCTTCGAAGGGTTCATTAAGTTGGTGAACTAAACATATTTCTATTGACAGAGTAGCTTCAATCGATAAAGATTTGAAAATCTTAAATCCGTGAAACAAATCTCGTTTATCAAAATTTGGGAATGTTCGTTTGTATTTTATTGTCGTCGTTCTGAAAGTAATAACTCCATTCCAAGATGAGGCCAACATTTGTCAAGTTCAGTATTAATGAATTATCTAAAAATTAACGTTGTAAATATGGTCATTGATGTTTATTATCATATATTTATTGTTTTTAAAAATGGATACATCTTGGACTGGAGACGTCCCATTCTATACTCGACAAATGACTACCACGAAATTATAGCTTTATTTTATTCTATAACCTGTAATATTAAATGAGACAATGACATTATTTATATTTATTGTCTGTTAGTAAAACTATTTTAAATTATGATTTATATTATATTTTTGTGATAATTCTACTCATTAATTAATAATTCGTTGTTGTTGTTGTTGTTGTTGTTGTCGTCCTCGTCTTCATTGTCCTCGTCGTCGTCATTTTTATTATTGTTATTATTGTTATTGTTATTATTATTGTTGTAATTGTTATTGTTATTGTTGTTATTGTTATTGTTGTTGCCGTTGTTTGCTTAAAGCCCGCGTCATCTAAGTCAATGTTATGACATCATCCTTTAGTCACACTTTTTCCCCCTTTTATTGTTACTTTTAATAACAAAAAAAGGTCAAAGAGTACATCTATTATAGAATTTGTTGTCGTTGGTTTATTAACTGTCCTACATTAAGTCGTATATGATCCCATAAGTGTGAATGAACTTAAACATCAAACGATCTTCTCTGGATTATCATCGTTATCAAGGGAAGGAACTTGATGGCTATTAATGGCACCCTTTGAGGCAGTCTGTAGGAATGACGATGAGGCGACCGGGGAAGATCTTACAAAGATTGAGTGATTCTAACTCAGATGCTGTATTGATGGTGATATATTAATAATCTATTTCTTGCTTCTTTGAGTGATAATGATAATCTTATATCTTGTATTATCTGGCCATTAATTAAAATAATAAGTGGAATTAAATAAGATAACAGTGAAATAAGAACGGATTTAATCATCTTGTCATCAAGTAATTAATCACTATCCGTATGTTTTATCATTATAATACAACACTTAAGGATGTTATACATCACTGGAGCAGAAAGTTAAAGAATCGGCCGTTATCATGTTTTTTTATATTTTAACAGAGAATATCATTTAAACTCTGAAACTAAAGTCTCGTCATAATACCATCAAATGTTGCATTTAGAACTCCAGGAAAACATACATTTCAATGAGGAAAATTGAGGAAAACAACTAAAAATACCGGATACCAAACTGGATACGACCATCGTTAATCCAGACGTTAGAACAAATAATTATCATTCTGAGCAGAAAGTATCTTCCTGTTCCAGAATAGATCTATTAAAATATATCAATCTCATCATAACGCAGTAATAATAACCATAATATTTCTTATATGAACATAATTTCTAAAAACTGTCACTAAATAATGACCAGAATCGAACTTTCGAGACATAAATTATTCATATTAATTCACTTTC
>JAODUP010001675.1:0-43370 GCA_025642065.1 Paralvinella palmiformis
GGTTGAGTCGTGTTATATCGCTGCTATTAGTATTAATCTGAATTTATTCTGATTTATGCTGATATTATTCACACATTATTCATACTGTGTATTAATATTTTATTTCTCCATTTTAGGTTTAATCTTTCTTGGCCGTAGTGTTCGACACAAAGCCTGGTTTTGTTTTAATTATAGTGTTACTCCCAGTGTTACTGCTAAATCTGGATCGGTGGATGTAGATGCTGCAAACTCAGTTCCGATCCAGACCAAATCACATCCGTACTCACCTCTGTGAGATAGTCATTAGTGTTGATGGATTTTATTCGAAGGGGCGAAGAAATGTTTCACATCAAGGTATCCTGGGATTTGGTCGTCCGTCTGAGAGCGTTCACATTAGATATTCAGAAACTGTGTTTACTTCTGTTGCAGAATCATCATTTAGCTAATTACAAGTGAGTGATAATTTCCACCACCGACTATCAGCTTCTCACCTGCTTTTATAACCGACATAATCAACTATTCAACAGACTTAATTCACCTTCTGACTGATAAGTTGTGTACAATCGGTACCCTTCCTTAATTAACTGCAATTGATCTAGAGAAAGATCCATAGACATCGTACACAGTTCATCCTTCGAAATGAAGAACGAGCATCATTTCTATGATCCGGGACTTCCAACCGTCGGTGGATCGTCAGATTAATTCTTTGATATTAAATCCTGGGAATGTCGGGAACGCGCGAGATCCGGATAAACTGACGGAGCGCATCTATTTCCGTTTCTCGTGCAGAGTTCAAAGTTTATTCGTTCGTTTCTACTCCATTTGAACAATCACTTAAACAACGAACCGAGCAGAATAAATGACTGGGTATGGTGCTCTGTAAACAACGTGATGTATTGTTTAGCAAAAGGTATTCGTCAACATACACTCTATCTAAGATGCGGAAAATCAGTATGTTACAATCATTGGCTTCTTTTAGGACATATCTCTGTACTCCTGTGTTTATATCTTTATGACTGGGTTAATTAATGAACATTTGACATTTAAAAAAGAAGACACTTATATATGTGTGTGTGTGTACGCGCGCGTACGCTCGTGTGCATACATGTGTGTGCGTGTGTGTGTGTGTGTGTGTGTGTGTGTGTGTGTGTGTGTGTGTGTGTGTGTGTGTGTGTGTGTGTGTGTGTGTGTGTGTGTGAAGAATCAGGACTGGATCCTTCAAATGAAATCTTCAAACCTTCTGTACAATATATCAGAGTATGATGATCTGATAGACAATGGGACAAGAATAAGTATAATATGAAATGAAGACAATTAATATGAAGAAGATACATTGAAATAAGGACAATGTGATCAGGTGTCAAAAATATCACCATAAATAATAAAATATTAGGATGACATCATGAAATATATTATAATATTATCACGAAATAAGTAATGTATCCACTAACATCATCGTAATACAATAATACAGGTAAATAATATATGAAATTGTATATCCATATATGTGATTTTGTTAGCTGGGACAACCAATAACCAAAAAGGTTGTCTTCCGCGGTGTCTCAAGACAAAATAAAACACAAATAAATCAATATGTTTCTAAATGATGTGATATAACGATTGGCGGGTGATGGTTAAGGTAAAATGAGGCAATATGCCGCTATCTGATTAATGATATTCAGTATATTAAATGGGTTGGAGACATATACAGTATATAGGAGAGTTGAGAGGTGATTAATTAATAATAACATACAATTTTCTATTTCATGCTGATTGAATCAAATAATTATGTTGGATGTACAAACCTCAAGGTAGATATGACCCAAATCTCCTACTCTTTGTGTAGGTGTTAGTGTTAGTGTTATTGTTAGTGTGTGTGTCTGTGTCAGACACCCCCCTTATCTGTGATAATTATCGATGTTATATTAAAGAATGTTGGTTAACAAGATAATATATACTTGATCTAACATATTGAAATAAATCAATATATATATATATATATATATATATATATATATATATATATATATATATATATATATATATATATATATATATATATATACATATTAGTTTTCACTAAAATTGTTAAATGTCAGTAAGTAAAATATTCATAATTAATATTCTATCTTAAACGAGATATTTCTAAAGCTGACATTGGCCACGACGTGAGATTGGGTTTATTGACCCATCTCTTTGTGATAAACAAATGTTTATACGCGTCAATAACAGATTATAAATTATAGTGAATCATCGGAAAATGCTTACCATCTGCAGCAGATGTACCTAATGTGATATCCACATCATGTTCAAGTGTCAATTGTTGGCCTTTAGGATGATCGATTGTTTACCCTAACGACGTCAACAATGATCTATATCTAGACGTATGGCCGTGGGTAACGAGTGAAAACCTCCCTCAGTCTAAACCCCCTCCAGTCAAAACCCCCATCCGTCAAAACCCCCCTCAGTCTAAACCCCCTCCAGTCAAAACCTCTTCCGGTGAAAAACTCACATTTTGGAAAATAAGCCCGAGTTTCTTGTAACTTATTTTATAAGAAAGAAATAACAAGAAAATATTCGCATAATTGAGACCAAAGATATAAAATGTAGGAGTTTATTTGTGCTTGTATCTGATATTACTTAGTTGCGTAGAATTTGACACACTTGGATAGGTCACAGTTCATTAGATAACATTTAGATCTACTTCCATCTTATGCGGTTGACGATGCCTTTCAGGTTATCCTCCATTAATAGATCAGATACTAACCATATTTATAGCACTCTATGTGACACTTGTAAATGACCGGATCCCCTCAATTACATTTTATCAAACCAGTAGTTATGATCATGCAATTTATAAATATTACTAGTTACTATCAGGCTCTTCAATTATATTATTTCATGATTCACTGAAGGCTCCCCAATTTTTGACTGGAGGGGGTTTTGACTTAAGGGGTTTTCATCGCAGGTTTTTTTCACCTGGATTAATGGCCATAGGGTTACCCACTGTGATCAATTAGATGCTTAGCCGAAGGTATTTAATCCTGAGAGCTGAAACATGACGCACATAAAGGGAATGATGGAATTGATGCAGCAGGCTGTATGTATGCTGTGACGATGAATAAATATATTAAAAGCTTTAGCTGATATAATTTCGAACAATTTTAAAAATACATCATTCGTAGCCATTCCGAGTTTCAAGATCGACCCATAATCATGCCATTATTCCTCCATCGAGGTGGGAAATGTAACCGATGGAAGATCTGTAGCCATCGAGACAATAAACCAATCTTAGTCCTAATATTACCGAAGTCACTGAAGATTTTAGGGTTTCTTATTGTACATGACGAAACATCGTCGCATCAAAGTAGAAAAGGGGTTACAACGAAGAAACATTTTGTTGACTTAATAGAGGTTTGAGAATCTAATATCTTGTTAACGAAGTCTTCCTATAAGACCACTGAAAATAAAGATAGAGAGAAGGACAACACAGACAGAAACTCAATAATCTCCATTCCGCTGGCGAAGTTAGGAAATAAAGATGTATGATTTATATATCCATTATAAGATGACGATAAAGGTAGATTTTGCGGTTTAAAATTATCGATGATAATTAAAAGACAGTTTTTAAGGATGCGGACGTAATACGAAGTCTGCAGTAGTAGTAGTTGTTGTGAAGAGACCACGATGACATGACAACATTGCTACTAGGAACATAAACTGCTACTAGTCAATAGGCGTTACTATTTACAATGAAAATAAGTGGACATGATGGAATGGACGATCCTGACGAAGAAATCCAATAAACTGACAAATAATTGGTTTTCTTGTAACATTAAATCCCAGTGACATCTTTTGTCATCTTGTCCAGATTTGTTTTCGTCAATATGCAAATATTGTCACTCTTGGGGATGAAAATTGTCATCCTTTCCAGGGTGAGTTTAATACGTCATTTTGTTTAGATTGGATTATATACAATTTACGATGACTGACAGGTCAGAATAATGGAAGGTCAAAGGACACACACACACACACACACACACACACACACACACACACACACACACACACACACACACACACACACACACACACATACATACACACACACACACACACACAACACACACATACACACACACACACACTCACACACACACTCACACACACACGCGCGCAACCATAATAATCCATTGTGCAGTATTGCTACTTCACTTTTTGGGCTAAATCACTTCACTGCCACATATGGAGTTGGTATACATTGTCTCAGGTGGTCAACAAATTGTAATGTTGGTTAACACGCCGAGAACCCATAAAAGGCTTAACCTTTCACTCAAGTTAGAGAAGAACTTCGACGCCAGACGAGTCAGATGTCTATGGATACCGTTTATATTGGTAGGATTTATTTAGTTATTCGAACCCAGAATAAAACTCAGCATCTGAAGTATCGAAATGTTTTATATACCGGTTTCTTTTGGACCACAGAAAATTACTGTTGAATGTAAACTGTGGTGTCAAAATAGTTTATGATATATATGTAGCAAGTCACCATTGAACCACACCCACGTATTGTTTGGACACAGCTCGTGTGGTTAGTGTGTTTTATATAACAAGGTTAGTTGTATATATAATTCACCGTAGTTGTTTGTGGGAATAGAATTATCTTTCGTAGGTCCAGTTATGTCCAGTCTGTACTATGACATTCAAGGCTAACTTTAGTCTCCTTGTCATTAATAAAACCCTATATTATAATTATAGTTTGTATAGCAGACATTAGGTCTGATTTGAAAATGTTAATATATAGAACGGCAATTCCGCCATAACGGTCTGCTAAAGCGCCGATGTAAATTGTTATAATAGTGACGAGTAGGTCATAGTATTTATTGGATTTGTATGTTTATGAGGTATTTGACCCTCCAGCAAATATCACAAGGCCCCACAAGAAGAAAATGGGACAGAACATCAAAGGGTGCCACCCGGCCATGGTGCGAACCCACAAAACGGACAAGGCAACAAAAAAGAGTTGGACCTGGCCAAAGACCACCAAGGACACATTAATTATAGGAGAAGAGAATGTGTCCAGGATAACAGCTACGCCGCACCAGAATGTGCAGCTAGAAAGCTTCCCTGGTGCCAGATTTCAGCATTTTACCGATATGCTGAAGGATAAATCTTTTGTTGTTGGAGGTAAGTGCCCTACAAATATTATTTTAGCATTGGGAATAAATGACCGTAGCTCGGATCCTCAGAAAACATCGATTCGAAATTTAAAAACCATGTTGACATGGATTAAAAATCGATATGATTCCAGTAATATTTTCCTTACAGAAATAAATTATTCAAAATTACTACCGAAAGCGGAACAGACCAACATAGATTCAATCAATCGATCTATGGGTCATTGTGAATGGGCTACGGTCATACCCAAGCTGGGTACTCAGAAATTCAAAATTGATTCTAATAGTGTAATGGGAATTCTATGGAAAGAAGACACGGCAAATTCAATGGTTCACCACTGGTTAGATTTTTAAACTAAGGTCTTCAGAGGGTCAAACTTACCCCTGTTATAAAATAATTAATAACATTTTAAATCTTTCAAGTCACGTTTTGACGACATTAGAAACAAACTTACTAAGTAAGGGACTAACATTCGTTCAAACCCCTAAGATTTCTAAAGCACCCATTTTGGAAGCAACTAAGGATTTCGGGAGGAAACTGAAAATAAAATATTTCTTTCGCTACGAACGTAACAATTTTAATAAACCACAGAAAGGTTTTATATCTAAGTCTAACTGGGTTCCACCTGACAAGGGAACTGACCCCGATTTAATAGAATGCATAAATAACTTTACAAAAGAAATAGATGAACTAAATGTCCTACGGGAAAAACCAAATTTAATAATTGAAGAACAATTAACATTAAACAACTTACGTAAAAATAAAGATATAGTAATTAAAAAAGCTGATAAAGGTTCGGTAGTAGTAATAATGGACAAAAAGAATTATATTACTGAAGGCTACCGTCAATTAAATAATTATAATCATTACGAAAAAGTTAATGAGCCTATATACCCCAGAACGGCGATTAAAATAACTGGTGTTTTAAATAAACTTAAATCTGCGGGTGCAATTTCTGAAAAAACAATTTAATTTCTTTCACCTCCCCAGGAGCCAAGACTTCGATATTTTTATATGCTCCCTAAAATTCACAAAGAGGACAGTTTTTGGACAATACCAAACGTAATGCCCCCAGGAAGGCCAATAGTGTCTGATTGTAATAGTGAATCAAAAAATGTATCATCTTTCATAGATAGCCACTTAAAACGATTTGCTATGGATCACCCTTCTTATATAAAAAACACATACGATTTTGTAGAAAAAAATTAAAGCATTAAGTTTGCCTGATAATTGCTTGCTTATAACTTTAGATGTTGAAAGTATGTATACTAATATAGATCACACTAAGGGGTTGCAAGCGGTAAGGGACGTAATGAGAAATTATCCCATATATGATGATCCAATTATAGAACTTTTAGAATTATCTTTGAAGAGTAATGACTTTTTGTTTAATGATGAATGGTTCATCCAAAAAGTAGGCACTTCTATGGGTATGATTGGGCACCACACTACGCCGATATTTACATGGCAAAATTTGAGAAAGAGGCATTACTTAAATGTCCATTAAACCCTCATACCTACTTCCGGTATTTGGATGATATTTTCATAATATGGTCACATGGCAAGGATACGTTCTCTGGATTTCTAAATATGTTTAATATACATGAACCACCCATTAAATTTAAATCTTCTATCTGTATTGATTCGGTCAATTATTTAGATACCACTGTATTCAAAGACCCTAAAACAATAATACCTTATTGACCAAGGTATTTTTTAAACCAACCGATATTCATCAGATGTTGCACACACATTCTTTTCATCCCAAACATACCTTTAAAGGTTTATTAAGATCGCAAATTATACGATTTTTTAGAATATGTTCTAACGAAAAAGACTTTGATAAGGCATGGGGTATTCTTTTTCAAGCCTTGTGTAAAAGAAATTATTCTAAAAGGTGGATGCGTGGTATTAAAGGCAAAACTGTTAGGGAATTGCAAATAAAACAACGTCGGTCAAATACCGGCATTCCAACTACCAGCTGTTGGGGTTCAAAACCATGCAATATTATGAACTGCATGACGTGTCATCTAATAAGTGATTGCTCAAATATTACGAGCACTGTCACCCAAAAACATTTGGAATAATGGGAGATATAGATTGCTCTTCTTCAAACGTTATTTATGCTTATCAATGCTACTTCTGTAATAAACAATATGTTGGCGAAACTAGTACATCTCTTCGCATAAGAGCTAATGGCCACAGATTTACAATTGAAAGAAAACATCGACTTTCTTCTTTATATACACATTTAAAAGTGCACGCAGATAACTCTTCTCTGCCTGATTACAACTGTCCATCTCTCGGTGATTATATTTTAATACCGATTGAACAAATACACAGCTCAGGTTCTGATTGGCAGGACCGAATTAATAGACTAAAACGAGAAACTTTTTGGATTGATACCCTGGGATCATTAGAACCAACAGGGTTAAATAAAAAACGTTCGGAAGATATATTAGAATCGGCCGAAAAGGGTGACACTGTAGCTCTAGTAATGCCGTTTTCTAGAACAGGCAATATGGCTTCAAGAATAATAAATAAACATTTTAAGATACTTCAACCGAAGAGTTATTTAGAACACTATCAATATAGTATCATCACAGCTTACACTAAACATAAAAGCCTCTCGGGTTATTTAGTGTCAAGTAAGTTGAAATAAATACCTTAAAATAAATAGAATGTCTCCTGAAGCTCTGGAAAAGTTAATCACAAACACAACTTCAGTAAAGCGTCAATCGCCCGAAACACAAAATCTCAACCCACCGTTACTATGTTTGTAAAACAACGAGATATCTATATATCAATTGTCAAATGGGAAGCTACGACTAATTCATTTGAAGTACATTTAGGTTTATTTTCTTATTATGTTGGGCACTTTCACACCTGTACAAACATATAAATTCTATTCAATTATCGTTGGGATGTTTTCAAAACACCGGGTTACGTAAGTTCACAAATAGAACAAAGAGATTAAAATAGCACCCATCCTTGTTAAAAAGAACTAAAGGATTAAGTGCGTGGCTTCCTATTGAAAAATTGTGTATATAAACCTCGAGCAATATGGTAACGTTAGACATTCTATGCAACCTAAGAAGACTTGAATAGGTCGAAACCGGTCGTTGCTGTTGGGTTGAGTCGTGCTATATCGCTGCTATTAGTATTAATCTGAATTTATTCTGATTTATGCTGATATTATTCACACACATTATTCATACTGTGTATTAATATTTTATTTCTCCATTTTAGGTTTAATCTTTCTTGGCCGTAGTGTTCGACACAAAGCCTGGTTTTGTTTTAATCATAGTTTCTTCTTTTTTTATATTTAGATTATCCTCTTTTGGATTATTTTAGAAATTTTCTTTTTTCTTTTAATTTTTCTCTAATTTTACCGGTAATTAATTATACTTACAATTAAATATTTTTTTAAAAATCAGTTTGGAGTTAATTGTTGCTTGAATGAAAGTATAACACCTGTGCCAGCGCCTTAACTATCTTTATAAAACACACAGAGACACGCACACACACAGAGACACGCACACACACAGAGACACGCACACACACAGAGACACGCACACACACAGAGACACGCACACACACAGAGACACGCACACACACAGAGACACGCACACACACAGAGACACGCACACACACAGAGACACGCACACACACAGAGACACGCACACACACAGAGACACGCACACACACAGAGACACGCACACACACAGAGACACGCACACACACAGAGACACGCACACACACAGAGACACGCACACACACAGAGACACGCACACACACAGAGACACGCACACACACAGAGACACGCACACACACAGAGACACGCACACACACAGAGACACGCACACACACAGAGACACGCACACACACAGAGACACGCACACACACAGAGACACGCACACACTCACGTACACGTACACACTCACGTACACGTACACACTCACGTACACGTACACACTCACGTACACGTACACACTCACGTACACGTACACACTCACGTACACGTACACACTCACGTACACGTACACACTCACGTACACGTACACACTCACGTACACGTACACACTCACGTACACGTACACACTCACGTACACGTACACACTCACGTACACGTACACACTCACGTACACGTACACACTCACGTACACGTACACACTCACGTACACGTACACACTCACGTACACGTACACACACACACTCACGTACACACTCACGTACACATACACACACACACTCACGTACACACTCACGTACACATACACATACACACTCACGTACACACTCACGTACACACATACACACTCACGTACACACTCACGTACACACATACACACTCACGTACACACATACACACTCACGTACACACTCACGTACACACATACACACTCACGTACACACTCACGTACACACATACACACTCACGTACACACTCACGTACACATACACATACACACACATACACATACACACACACACACACTTAGACAGAGGGAGGGAGGGAGGGAGGGAGAAAGTTGTTTAATACGCCTTGGTGCTGGTCACAGCTTGTGGGACATATAATTGATAGGTGACTCAATAGGGAGACATTTAGCCAGATTAGGTTTGACTCGCATCTGAACTGTGGTCTGTAACTTTGTATCGCAATATTGTTACCATTGTGCTACTGGGTCCCCCTTGAGAGAAAGAGAGATGGATCTATAGTTATATATATATATATAGTTATATATATATATAGTTATATACATATGTAGATAGTGTGTGTGCATGTGATATATATATGTGATATATATATATATATATATATATAGAGAGAGAGAGAGAGAGAGGGAGAGAGAAAATATATCTTGCTTAATTCCATAATAATGTTTTACCATCTGATTTATATTCAATAACTATCCCTATAATTGTATAACTCGCTACATATATCTAATAATACAAAGGTATATAAAAAACAAAAGGTGGCTAGCTAGGGAATTTATGGCTATTTATTCAAGCTATTATCAGGCTTGTATTTAAGAAGAATGTGCTTTTGTACTATTGGCTGGTTTTGCCATTTCGGTTTTATTTTGTGAAATAGATGAAGTGAAGTTCTATAATATTTGGTGTCTTACTCCAATGAGTTGAGATGGCTACACGAAACTAAAACAAGGAAAAACTATAATCGTTTTCCTGGTCATCATTAACCCTTTATATATTCCACGTGTAGAGTATTCATACAGTAATCCTATGATTCGATTGATCACTCTCCGTGTTGTTCCGTCATAATTTAATATTATTCCGAAGATAAATATTAAATAATCGAAATTCGCATTTGAAGCTGAAAGTTTCAACGATTGCTTAAGGTAGAGTTAATCCATAAACCTGACGCGTTGATATCCAGTAGCTCTGAATTATACAGAATTCAGTGAGGATGTGATCCAGATTGTATTATTATTATCATAACTACTAACAGTCACGGTGTCAAATAGCAACGGCCATACATGTCAAACTAGTTCCCATACTCTCCCTAATTTGCGAACAAAATAACAAGAATCATGACTCGCATCCGGATGTTAATTACGATTTATGATTTGACTTCGGTTGTTTGTATCTACACGAAACTCCCGCCACTTGTTGGGGCGTCAACAACATCATAAAGCTGTAACGATCCGTGCTCGAAATGAAGAATGTCGTATTGAAACTACCAAGAGAGGTTATTTTACTTTTTATGATCAACAGAGGAGGTAATAGATATCATCAACAAGTGGGTACTTATACAATTCGTAACCACTATGTTAGTGTTACAGGCAGTGTATGGCCTTTACGTGATCAATTGTAAACTGACTTTGTGCTCAAGGCAGTATTTGTTTTCACAATGGCGGGCGATTTAAGTATTGCTTTGAACAAATAATTATCCTTCCTTGAAATATTGATCAGCTGAAATATATTTTAATGGATAATCTTCTAATCGCATATATGATGATGATAGTATTAACAATACTGATATTAATAATAATTATTATAATATAGTTTTGATATCGTATCCTTATTATGATGATGAGTGATGTTTTACGGTCACTTTTGTGCACACGGTAGACTAAATGGGCTGAGCGACCTCCAAAGATAATGAAGCGAAGTCAAAGATGAAACACCCTTCAGATATGCCACGTGAAGGTTCGAACTCTGGTGGTAGTGATCTGTGATCCAGCGTCCTAACAGTTATACCAAGGAGGTGAGATCTATTCTAAGGCGTTGTACATTTAAATTCCAAGTAATATATATATATATATATATATATATATATATACGCACACAAAGAGCCTCACTATTATGTATTATGGGGCAGTGGGAAGACAGCTTCATAGCTACACTGTTTCCACATATGTCTTACAATTAAAGTTAGCTTATATATATATATATATATATATATATATATATAGTCTGTACTGTGGACAATTTTTATAATATCCGAACTGGCTTTGTAGTTTGAAATCTACGTAGAGTGAATACAGTTCGGGCTTCCTGACATCTAAAATGATGACTCCATGGTTTAACTGGTAGTGTAGTTAGCCGCAGATATCAACGACTTGAGTTTAAATCGCAGCATGGACATATCTGAAGGGTGTTCGGCCCTTTTATCCTAACTTGTGCACAAAAGTTGCCGTAAACCATCAAACATGCTGCTCTGACATCTAAAACAGTGTAACAATGAGTGCCATTAGGTACATTTTACTATTATAACAAATTATTGATTAACGTTTTTATTTATATATCATTAGAAACATTTGTTACATTTTAAAGACATTTTGTTCTCTATTATAAACTATTATATTAAGATGGCTATTTGTTCAACACAGCTCTATCTGAATCCAAACTGAAGAACTTTCTCTCTACTTCGGGAAGGTTCTTTGTTTAAACTTTGCAATTGTATGTTATGAGAAATATCAAATATTGTACCCCCCCCCCTATTATATGGCATATCTAATTGTAGCATCAATTATATTAAGCTAAATTCAGAATCAAGGAGGTCGTGTAGTAAAATTATTTTATTTAAGAATTTACGAATGTTTTCTAAATATATCAACTAGGAGATTCCTAAGTGAATCTGCCATAACATGTCCTCCATTAAGTTATGTCGAAATCTCAATTGATCCATGTATGCCCGTCTCGTGGCTTAAATTAGATTATTTAATGTATCCCGGAACTCCCCATAACTATTTCCTGTAAATACCAGAATTCATGTTAGTAGTATTTAGCAACAGATTAATAGTTCTAGATATTATATTAATTGCTAAGACCGCATTATATAACTGATATTAACATCATGTTACTGATAAATGACATTGTGTTAATGATTCTTGACAAGATGAATGGAATTCAATGACGTTGCGTTAATACTTGATAACATCATGCTAACCCTGATACGTTAGTTTATTTTAACATGATATAAGTCGGTGAATGATATCATGTTAGGTTTGTACAAATATTGTGTCAGGGATACAATGGGTTTATTAATACTACTTAATATTACTTCTCGTATACGTAACATTGTTTTACTCATAATTTATATTTCGTTTGTAAATAGAGTATAGGAAATAGGAATTGTTGTCAAAATTAAACTTGACATATTTTATAAATTCAAAACATGCGGCCGATAGCACAGTCATTACAGGTCTGCGCTGTAACTCTCCACTGTGTAAGTTCAGATGCTACCTATACCTGTGTTTGAAGAGGCAATCCATTTCAACTCAGCTTAACATTAAAACATTAAAACCTAGCCATAGCAACTGTTTACCTTAAGGTTGTTGGTGAATGCACGTTAGCCATCATTTATATTAATTTATTAAAGATAGATAGTGTCAATCGATACTTTCCATCGTAATTGAAAGTTTGGGTTTAATCAATTGTTATGTAGATTATTGAGGAACACTGTATAAGTAGCATAAATACACTATATTCGTGATATAATGACTTCATTTTGGTGAGATAATAACATTTCATGAAATGTACAACGTAATCATGATTTCACTACAGTAACATTATATTGCTAGTATTTAATATTACGTTATATATATATATATATATATATATGACTACCTTGGTGATAGTTGAAATGATATCTTTGTTTTGTGACAATATGTTATTATATCAGTGATACAAGACATTATGTTAATGACTCTTAACATGATATTATTATAAAAAGTAAGTTTATAAAAACGTGTTACACGTAGTATTGTGCATTTTCATTATATTCAAAAGAAAGTCGGCTAAATAACAATAAAAGTCACCATTATTCATAGAACAACGTAAATTTTATAAATCCAGTAAAACTAACTATTTTAAGAAATATTTCAAGAAATATTTGATATATTCTGCGATTCATTTGGCATAACAATAAAGTATATCTTGTAATTGATGTAAAGTCTGTAACTTATATAAACCACAAATTATTCTCTAAATTTAAGGGGAATTATCCAAATAATAAACTGATAGTCACGTAGAAAAAGCCAACTCTGAAGGTGTTTGTCTCATGATATTTAAATAACGATTTGGTGATTTAAAATAAATGTTTACTGATTTTCTCGGTTATACTAAAATAACATTAATTAATGCAAATGGAATGCCAAACGTAACAACCTACGATGGTTTGATTATTAAAAAAGGCACGGAGGTGAAATAAAGATGATCATATGACACCTTGTACCTTTATTAGCTCTTCAGAACAACTTCTGATAGTTAAATTTAAAGTCATTCAGATGCTTCACTGGAGCGATTAATTAGATGTCTGAGGTTCAAGGATTCTTATGGCCATAATAATGTCTCGACAGCAAAATAAGTCTAGCTTATGATCGATAGATGTCAGCTTATAGGCTAATCGTTTGTTTAATGCGCTGCTTGTTGAAACATCTGGCATATTATACATTATCTGTTTTCGTTGATTGGAGATTCTTGTCATTTAAAGATGGGTGATGTCGGCGGACTTTGAATAGTGATTTAATAAATATCGTTAATTGAATTAGATCGACACTAGTATCTCCTTCAATTATTCATTCAGTCAGTCAGTGCATCACTGCCTTTTTGACTGATTGACTAACTGACTAAGTGACTGGCTGACTATTAAATGAACGAAAAAGTATTGATTGACTGACCCACTCATAGTCTCACTGACTGATTGATTTCATAACAAAATGACTGACTGATTGATTGACTCACTCACTCAACAACAGACTCACCACTGACTGACTAATTCCTTGATTCGCTTAGTCACTTACGTACTCATTAATTCACTGTTTGACTGATTGCCTCACACAATCACACATTCATTCACTCACTCATACAGAAAAAAACATATACACTACCTCCCAACCATCCACATACCCAGCCACCGACAGAAGTGAATTGCTTATTGAGAGAGATACCAGAGTTCCAGATGACAACAAGCTACCAGTTTGATACATAAAGATAAATAGTGTCGCAATATTTACAACAAGTGTATTAAGTAATAGGGTTACGGCAAATCTACAAGAAGATATCGTTAAATTTTAAGACCTTATCACTGAAATGCCGCCAACCAATCGTTGTGGAAAAAATGTATTTTTATTCCATCATAAAATCAGCGAAACTGTCCGCTTAGTAATTCGTGTACGCACTATCATCACTCAAAGATAATGTAAGAATATCTCTGTGGGCAGATAGGTATGAACTAGATGATAATTCACGAAACAATGGTTTAAATGCTAATATTACTTGAGTCTACGGGATGTTTGTATGATCATCTAAGTACCCGTTAGGGAGTACTTCCTTCTTCATGTGTTAAATGTTAAATGACCATCTATTATTTAAGAAAACGCTTTTTTATATGTTAAAGTAATGCAAAGTTGCATGATCTCATTAAACACAGGGTCATTTCTTCACGGATTAATATAACAAACTCTTGAGTGTGGAGTTTATTAAGTTTTTAATGTTGCTAGAGGTCACCAACAATTTTCATTCCCGTTTAACTTTCTGAGCTCGGACCAATTATGTTTTGAGGTATGCGGGTTAATCTCATACTGTATTGTCTATTTTATTGGTAATCTATGCAATGGCATAAGGTTGGGAATAACAGACTAACTAGACGAGCAGCATCACTCTGGATCAGATAAAGCCTGATTATTAGTAAATATCGAGGTCGATAGAGGTATTATGTCTGGTATAATGAATAATATAATATAATAATCCAAAAGACAAAGGAGCCCCATACATTGTACGTTACTTTTCCAAATTTCACCATTCTCCACGAACTGTCGAAAAGTATTATATGAAGACGAATCATTTGAAAGACACTTTCGGCACCAAGTTCCACTGTATGCTGAGGAAGCCAATAAACGGCTAAAGAAATGATGAAAAGTGAAAGATAGTGTAAACTTCAGGTTTATATAAATAAACAAATAGCAGTCTTAAGGATCTGTGAATTTCGGGTTATCAATTCTGCGAACCCTGTATTTAAGTTGTTACTTAAAGGTCCATCGGAATAACATTGTATATATAGAGGTATTGCGATCATCCATGTGTATAATTATAGTGGCTTAGGCCTAGATCGTGGGGAACACATATCATATATAAGCCTAAATGTGGTTCTGATATCTTAATTTATGTTGCAACGTTGACAAACGCCCGTTATATATTAAAAAAACCCCAGACATACAGCTTGAGAGAATTAGACAGTCTATCATTACACTAGACTGATATATATATATATATATATTCACCGGTATAAGGAGAGGAAACAATGGATCAGAAATATAAGATAATATGAGAAAGAAAAGAAAATCATCAACTTCACAACTGGTGTCTACGATGGCAATGATGAACATCTGAAACAGGAGATATATGTTACAGTTAATTTGTATAATCAGGTAATATGTATATTACCTGAAGTATTCAGTTAATATACATATTACCTGTTTATACAGATAAACTGTAACCTTTATAAAGATTCATATAATATAATATTATTTACATATTATTTTCCCATCTAGTAGGTCAATACTTATTACTTCAAAAGTCCATTAAGTCTCGTCTACACAACATCGATCTCGAATTCGCTTTTATTCGGGTACGTTTTATATTTATAAAAGGTTAAAACATCGTTTCCTGATTACCCTTCTTGACCTGATGCCATGAGGAGATGACAGTGTCAGATGATTAAATATATCCTGCTAGATTCATTATTTATTCATCACTACCACTTGGTGTAATATCATTACTCAGATATTGTCATTATTTAAGCCTTCATTGGTATATAATGACACGGACAGAGGTCAGTCTAAGGATAACGGGGTGATCTCTATAGCCATCTATCTGTATGATGAGTCTAGATAGGGGAAGGAAAACCATTGTGAAAAGGTGGTTAGAGTAATATAGATAGGTGTACCCCGACGAGTAAGAGGACTGAAATATATATATATATATATATATATCAGTAATAGACAGTCACTGTTCTGTATAACTAGTAATTATATTTCAACATAACAGCCAGATCCAAATAATAAAATCTCTAAATCTGTATTATACTGAACAAAAAGAGCATACGATATATTAATCAGTAGTAATATTAGGACTATCAACGATCTGAGAACAAATGATAATGACGTGATAAAGGCATAATTAATCAAATTCAAAATCGATATTAATTACATGTTGGTGTATTTCGACCATAAATTATTAATTAGCAGGTTTAAATAATTTATTTAAGTATGTGTTTGTATGCGTTTGTCTTTATGTGTGTGTCTATTTGTCTGTCTGTGGTCTGCCTTTTTATATTTGTGTGAGTGTATATGTTGATGTATGTGTGTGCGTCTGTGTGTGTGTGAGTTTGTGCGAAGTAAATTTGCAGTCCGGTAAAGAATTGTAATCGACTATTCTCTCATTATGAAAGGTAATTAAAAGTTTCTTAAATCTTATATCCTGTATGACTGAAATAATGTTTGGTATGTGATTTCGGGCAATACCATATACAAAAATAAGAAAAAGATATCCCATTCATTTGAGCATAGATATTCTAATTGATATGAATAACGAATAACCCGTAGGTACTTTGACATTGTCCTCTGAAAAGAGGAAGTCTAAAATGTAAATAAACTGATATGAAAACACTAGATAAATAAAACCTAATTAATCTAATTATGAAAGTACTCTATGCCTGGTGTATCAGGTTATAATGATCAGTTTTGAGATAAGTGTCATATATCCGATGACGTGTGTCATGTACTAGTGGTTATCTATATTAGTTTGGTAATCTCTTGAGAATGAAGTTCCCTCGTAGTAGCATCTCCTGTTGAATGTGACCCTTGTCTCAGTAGCTGGAAAGGAACCTCCTTTGGTGATCAACCGGCTCTACAATTTCTTATTAACATAGAGCAGTCTGATTGAATACGAACAAAGATTACATATAGAAAATATCGTTGTATACTCAAAACTGTATTGAGGATTTATGGTCTTCATTTCGCCTGAGTGAATATGGGAAATTGGTTGATGAACTGGCAGAAGCTTCTATCAAAGGCGTCTAAAATAACATTAATCACCATGCTCTCTGTTGTTCGAAACTAATTACGTAGATATACTAAGCTTTTTAGTAATCTGATAGATGCTGATTGCAATAGTAAATATAAAAATGTTGCGTGTTTCATCGACAATTTTATTATACTACCTGCAATGGAACGCCATTCTTATGTATAAATCCTATGATTTTGTAGATACAATTGCAAAGCTAGTAATTCCTGATGAATGTTTACATTATATATTAGAGCCGAAATAAAATTTATTATACAGTTGACAAAGTAATTTTAATTATTATAGTCGTAAAACTCTTATTTGTTTTTTAATTCAGAATGTCTACACTATCGTTATTATAAACAATACAAGTACATGCAATCACTATATTCCCAGAAAAGCGAGATTTCGAAAGTTTGCGAGCTTATAGACTATTTACATTCAGCTAGATAACGCTTAACAATTGAATAAGCTTAGTATACTAAGTAAAGTTTGCAATGATTTGATGATCACTCGCTATTATTTGACATGGAGTATGTTTACTGATCAATGATTTATAAATAATCAGTTAGGCTAATTAAAACTTCCACATGATAAATATATGCCACCCTCCATTTGAATAGAATCATATTAAGTATGAAAAATATAGAAGATAATGATTTACATTAGTGTATCCGTTTTTACGACGTTTCTCACACTAATATGTAATTTCTTGTATACGTCTTTGTCGAGGTTGTAATACGAACCGGGCTTCCTTGTTTCTTTGCAAATCCACTTAACAACAATACGATTGCAAGATAGAAAAGGGGTAATCACAGAAGGAACATCATTTAGAATGGTCAGTTCAGAAACCGGAAATAAAACACATGGAGTGGCTCTGCCTTGGCTACGTGCATTGTTTTGATACAATGACACTGGTTGCTAAGGGAGAAGTCGGCCTTAAAATGTCAGATGCCGTTTGTATTTCGTGAAGACGAAACAAGTCGGTGTCTCTAGGCGAAGGCATCTTTGTATTCATCAATAAGACATTAACAAGGGGGGAATTGTCGTAATGTCCAGCCTCTGTAATACAATGTGCAGGAAGCAATCTCCACTGCCTGATCTGGTTCTTTGTTATCTCGTCATTATCAATGAGCATCGACTATAACCAGTGGCTTTTGCAAACCAAACGTTATTCCAGGTACCCAAGTGTTCTGCGTTGTTCTTAAGTAGAATGTAAGTAAATTTGTAGGAGTGGGGTCATTGATGGCTGTAGGAACTAGCGAGGCTATACGTGTTATTATTGTTTCTGCGTTTGTACATACACCTGTTTATGATCGTTGTGTTATGTCGCACATATATGTATGTACATTTGTGTATATATGTATGTGCATGCCTCATGCGCTGGTTCGAATATCCGCTTGGCTGTCTATCATTTAATAACCATTTAATCATTTTTAATGAAACTTTTATATTTTATTTTATAATTAATAGATATTATGCGGAAATATATTTTTATTAACGAAAATGAACCATTACAGAAATAAACACATTGCAATCTCCATTATTATTTCTTTTAGTGTTTATTTAAAACAAGTAAAGTTGTGTCAATGTTACACCTGCATATAGTGTCAGTGTATTATTCACACATAGTCTTCTGTGAGTAGTAAAGCTAATTTTCGGTCAGGTGTTTTCTTATAGAAAATAAAATAATACCTTTAATGAAAATATTTCTGATAATCTCCCATATGGTTGATCTATTGGTGTGGTTTGTGGGAAAGAAGAGACAAAACGCATATCCCATATTAACTGTTCCACAAGAACCGTTCTAATTTATGTGACACACTGTTCCTGTAGTTAATTTGATTCACAAATTTTTCTTCCATAGACAATGGTGCTAGTTTGTTTATCTTCATACGTCTGCAACAGCTTACTGGTTTAAGATTTTATTTAGATTACTGTTTGGCTCTTTTAGAAGCATGCAGCAAGTAAGACAAGTTTTATTAAAGCGTTATTCTATTGTACACACAATATTTAATATTTGTTTTAAATTATACCATGCAATAAAATCTCAGTTAGCAAGCAAACGTTAACAAGTTGACAGACAAACTTATAATTTTATTGTAATTATGACAACGAAACTGTTACATCGGAGTAGATGTATGATTTGTAGTCTTGTTGCTAGTGAAATGTGAGCATATGGCTGAGGAATAACTCATAAGGGAAATATCCACATTCGAAATTAAAACCTGATCATTTGCATCTTACTGATTTAGCCAACTATGAGGAAGCCAATGTTGCATAACAGAGACCATGACGCGGAAATGAAGAAGCATATTTATGGATCATTTATCGATAGATGTCAATATTATCTGTTTACCAAGATCTGGGTTCAATTTCCATCCTCGCTTGTTTGGAAAATTATTCTCATCCTCAAGCTGATCTGTTTATGAAGTTGTATATGATATATTCTTCTGTCGAAATACTAAAATAGACGTCAAACCAAATCTGAGTCATTAATCTTTGGAAGCTATAAACAAAAATTCATACCCTCCCTCACACGCCCATGCACATACACACACGCACGTACGCAGACACACGCACATACACACACATAACGCGCGCGCGAGAGAGATAAAGTTTTGAGGTTTACAAACAAAATAACTCAACAATTAAGACATTAATAATAACACCGGTATATTACAACAAATACTGAAATTTTGTGACAAATGTTTAACCGCTAAAGTTATCATTAAAACATTAATTTAGCGTTGTTGCAAATGTTCTGTATCTACCCAATTACTATGTATATTAGACAAACTTGCGAATCTTTAAGGTAATATTGAGGTAATATTGTGTTCTTATTTAGAAATGTAGCCAATAAGTAAACAAATTGTACCAATGCCTTAATTGAATTTCTGTTAGATGGAATATCAGTTATACAACGAATTATGTCTTGTATTATTGAAACATCTCTCGTCATCTAAAGATTAAATTGAGCGTCTCCATGTCCTAACCGTTAGTTGACCACATATGTATAGCACCTGGCTTCAAACACTGGTCAGGCTATGTGAGAAGGGTGTTCCATCTTTCACTTGACTTGATTAGATTTGAAAAAACTGTATTTATCAGTAGGCGATATAAAATAGGTTTTCCGTATGTAAACAGTACCATATACAATTAAGTATGTAGTTAAGAGGCATAATTCGAAAAAGGAAACAAAATATAAAACATTATCATATTATATATAAATATCTACTAACAAAAGACTTAACCAGAGTATAATTTTGCCCAATAACAATTAATATAAAGTTCTCAGGTAATGATGGCCGCCTCCGTAGTCTAACTGGTAGCGCGTTGAATCACAGATAACTACCACCTGAGTTCAAATCTCAGCGTGAGCATATCTGATGGGTGCTTCATAACCTTTGGAGGTCGCTCGGCTCATTTAGCTTACCATGTCCACAAAAGTGGCCGTATATAAAAAACCTGACTTTTCACTTAGGTTAGAGAAGAACTTCGACGCCAGACTAGTCGGACGTGTATTGATACATGGTTCATATAGGTAGGTTTTATTCAGTTATTCGAACCCAGAATAAAGCCGAGGTCAGCATCTGAGGTGTCGAAATGTTTTATATACAGGTTTCTTTTGGACCACAGAAAATTACTGTTGAATGTAAACTGTGGTGTCAAAATAGTTTATGATATGTATGTAGCAAGTCACCATTGAATCACACGCACGTGTTGTTTGCTGCGAGCTGTGGTATCAAATGGTAGGTATACGCATACATCTATCAATATGTGCAGGTATGGAACATTTTATTTTTAGATTAATGTATGTATAGTTGTATTTAAATTTATGGAGGTAGATCTCGAAAGATGTTTAGATATGTTGATGCTCTGTGCCAGACACATGCACTTGATAAAGGTTTCTTATAACCGAAACTAGTCGTGCTATTTTGGGCTGAGTGAAAATACTATTATTTCTGTTATTGTCGGAGGTATTATAATTATTATCATAATAGATATTATATGTACTGATATATATGCTTTATTTCCTGTTATAGCTGCGTTATATATTTACTAATATATAAAATTTGTTTTCTATTTAGGTAGTAGTCTTTTGATCATAATTCTGTAAGAATTATAAACATCACGAAAACCTGAGCCCACGCCTTTATTATATGTAACACACAAACACACACACACACACACACACACACACACACACACACACACACACACACACACACACACACACACACACACACAATATATATATATATATACATACATACATACACACATACACGCATACATACACCATGCTAGCCAATCATCTGTCTCTATCAGGTTAGCGATTGATTGAGAAATCGAGTCAAGGAGCGAGCTAGTGAGTGAGTGAGTGAGTGAGTATGTCATTTTGTAAGTTTCGTAGATATATTTTTACAAAATTAATGTCGCATCATTATACACACCTCATTTGACGAATTATATATACAGCAAGTTAATTAATATATCTAAGCAGCTCACAAGCCGGTGGGGGCGTATCATAAGTTACAGATCTAAAGCTCGGTAGTGTATGCGTCTCGATGCCATGTATGAATGACTGCAAGCATCATCATTATAATATATACCAGATATCTCATAGTGTAAGTGTCCATATGTAGGCTAACACGGTGACAGAGCCAGCTAGCTCCGGCAACACCAGCTCCCATTGGCCAATAACTATTGCTCTAGCTCTGGATATCTACTGGGGTACCCGCCATTCTGGATGTTATCGGTCAAGAGAACACAACACCTAGATAACACACTGACAATTGTCGGGGCTTGGAACACGCAGCGGATATAGCAATGCACTGGAAAGGTCGGGGTTACAATACGAGTGATACCTGTGTTTCTGGGATGCGTTTACTTGCGGATTGATTTCTGGGGCCATCACTTTCGAAGTGTAAACATCAACCATGCTAAGTAAGGCATCACTTACTCGGCTTATAGGAGAACAGAGACGAGATCTAGGATCGCTTTTGGATATACACCAACCTTCTTCCTTTTATATATTCTAAAATGGCACCTGTGCCGTTGAACAGCAGTCAGCATATTAGTTACATTCATAATGCAAAAGATACATTTGGATTAATTGTTCGTGTTCTAAGCGGCTGTGTTTCTATAAAAGTAGTCAATTTATGGCAGAAGTGATAAAGCATAGGATCACCTGTTAATATCAAGTAAGTTCTTATTGTACTATTTCTGACAACAACACAATATAAATTAATCTATATAGCTTAATCGTTATAATTGTAAAGGTTTCCTTTTATCATAAAGTCATCCACGTAACTGTATTCCTGAAGAAAACAATAATGTCTCTAAGTCTCTAAATGTCTGTAAATAAAGTGACATTTTAATATTTTAAACTTCCTATTTATCTTTGATGTTTTTTAGAGTGTCGTGCTCATATTGTCAAACCAGCAACATCATTTCGTTGTGTGTACCGAAATATAGAAAACAGAACCTATTATATGTGAACATATGACAGGCTTGATGGACATACGTGACAATTCTTGATTTAATTGCACTGCTACTTTTTAAAACAAAAATATCATCTAGAATATCTGAATCTATCATGGAATTCAGTATATAAGTAGGCCTTTTGTGGCTGGCTGTCTACTTATGTATTTGAAGCCGAGTGTTTACATTAAATAAATGATTGCGTTAAGTTTGATTTTAGAGACAATAGTTCATTGAATTTCGATAACTTAACTCCCAGTGTAAATTTGTCCAAGGATGTTCCATGCTTCAATTACTGCTTATTTGTGTCCTGAATTTCATTGGAATACTAATGAATCCAGCTTCCTATTTCGTAACCGAATGGTTTCTATATATGTTACAGTTGAATGTGCACAATCAGTTGATATGTAAATTATCTGAAATATATTAAATCTCAGTTAGCAATACACTTATGACCTGAATTTAGGTAATATATATATATATATATTTAGGTATATACATATTACCTGATTATATAGATTAACTGTAATATATATATATATATATATATATATATATATATATATATATATTACAGTTAATCTGTATAATCAGGTATATATATATATATATATATATATATATATATATATAATCAAATAATTTTGACTAATTAATCGCATTCTTTCCAGCTCATATTTTATTCAAACTTATTTTAAAATCTAATGTTACTTGATGTGTATCCATCCCCACTCATCCCAAATAATTTGCCTTATGGTGTATTATTTGTATACTAATATTGTCAGAAGTTCTGGTAAGATTTAGGTTGACAAAACGTTATATTTAAAAGCGAGTATTTGATACTAGCATCACACCAAGCGCCTTACAACAGTACTGGCAGCTAGCCAGCATCTTCTATTGTGGCATGATGTCCTCTTAACATGGCTAATAACAATGGTATCTTAAATGAACATTAGTACACCATATTGCTATACACCAACACCGTGCTACGAGCTGATATGATGCCGATACGTCATGTATTTAATAAAGCTCCACCGACAGTACATCATTTGTATTATAAGATGTAGAAAGCAAACATTGTATAGAGTTAAGACGTCGACACAAGATTGGAGCCAGATCTCTGAGTTATTAAATGAAGGTGTTATTTTAGGACCGATTGTCATCTTAGTGATGGATGTTCATAGAAGGTTTTCATAATCAGTTTTCATTTCTTTCCTAATAAAGGTCGTTCTTAAATAAATTATTTTATTTCGACGATGTCTTAAGATTATGATTAATATATGTATGTAAAGGAATAGAGCTAAAACATATGACATGTCACATGTTAAGCTTTTATTAGTGTTATTTTGGTGTGGCTATTTGTATTATTACTGTTAACATGATTGTGTTTATTTACTTATAAGTTAATAAATTGACTGACAATCAATCGATGTCGTCATCATCATCATCATCATCATCAATATTACCATTACCTACAATAATATAATAATAATGTTAAAGTTCTTTACCGTTGCACTGAAATTTGTACAAATTGACTGATAATGAATTAGTACATGTAGGTCATCTGAAAACACCAACACCAAGAAATCATATCATAACACACACACACACACGTGCACGCACACACACATACAAATAAAATACCATCTGGCGTTATTTCTTGCTAACTGTGTGGAGGTGGTGATGTGACTCTCATGTACATGCTATTAATATTTGTATGTACTACATGGACAGCCAATGTTGTCACGTCTAGATTATTACACAAGGAAAGACCATGAATACCAACAAATTAGTTGTTTTCTAATACGTTTCTTTTGTTATAAATTTCAATAATCTGATTGAAATACAATTTATGACATTTCTATCGGTTATGAAGAGAGGTAAGATGAATATTTTGTTATATTTACTAGTTTACCTTGACAGTTATCGTGATGACAATCGTGTTTCTATGACAATGTTTAAAATACCGGGAGATCATCGTAAAGATTCGTTTTTTTATAACGAAATTCCAATCTACGATTACAGAAAAAATGCTTTATTTTCTAAATGGAATTCATCTTTGCAAATCTCTTCAAGTGACTTCTCAGGTGATACAATATTCTACCAAATAGTATTACATTATAATTATTCTGTGAGTAATATAATTTCAAGGGATTGTACAAAGTTGAGTCATCACAAAAAGTACATTATTTTCATTCAGTAATATGTGACACCTTTACTTCGTTATTTTTTCTTGAGGAACATTTCCTATAAAATTTTCGATGCCGAAGGGTTGTCTGGTAAAATTCCAGATTATAGTTCAGTTAAATAATAATATTACTATCTCGCTGGCAGTCAGTTTCTTGTTTACATCATCACATAAACACATTCTTACGTTTAAAGTTCTCACCGATTCGTCATCAAAGTTAATTGTTTTTAGTAAAATTCATGAATCATTTAATACGCCATGGAAACATTATTATAAAAGAGTTATTTGTGTAAAACAACGTCTTCCGATTTAATCAATTAAATGATGAATAAAAATAATAAAGAAATCAAAGATATAGTTGTTTGTTTATCTGTTAATCGCTATGTACTTTCAGTGATCATCCAATGACGAGATGGAATTGACCTCAGAAACGGCACATAATGACATCATCACAAACACTTGGGAGCCCATGGCCACAAGTCGCCTTATTAATTACCAAGGCAATACAAGTCACTACGATCAGGATTACGTCATCTCACGTTACGTCACCAAGTTGGCGATGTCGTACGTCATACCGACGGTTTGTTGTTTTGGGATAGCCGGAAATATGTTGATCCTGATCGTCTTGACTAGGTACCGAGTACGTCGGACTGTATCCACAGCAGAGAAGGTAGTACACGCCGGTCTCATCACTATGGCAGTATCAGATCTACTATTTAACATTTCCGTTTTACCTTTGGCCTTTGTCGCTGACGGATCATTGATATTGCCGACCGGAAGTTTCCATCTCTTCTACAACTTATACAGTACCGGCTTGATTACGACATTCAGTCTGACTAGCACGTGGCTTATTGTCGTCACGGCCGGTTTACGTTACCTCGGCGTCTGTCATCCGTTACAGTCTCGTTACCTGATAACGCGTAAGGCGATATTTATCTCTATCGGTGTCATCTGTCTCGTCTGTGTCTTCGTCAACATGCCGCAGTTTCTGATTCAGAAGGCGACACCAATTTACGAGCAAGACGGTCACGTGATGATGTTGATCGACCTCGGTCCGTACAGTCACGAGAACTCCCGAGGAGTGATATATTCCTGGATCCGTGCATTCTTCGCCATCTTCATTCCCGGCATTCTCCTGATCTACTTCAACACGCGGCTGCTGATGGCTCTCCGCACTTCCCGACGTCTACACAGACATCACGTGATCCAGAGCGCCGTTACGGTGAGACGAGAGACCGGAAGTAGTAATCGGTTGACAAGGACGCTAGTCGCCGTCATCATCATGTTTATAGTACTGGTCTATCCTGATTCTCTACTCGACTTCTTCACGTATGTCGCTCCTCTTATAGACATCAAGAACAACGAGTCTGTGATGATAGCTCGTGTTATCGTCAACATGCTCCAGATCACAAACTACGCCTTTAATTTCGTCCTTTATTGCGTCATGAACGCCACCTTCCGGCGAGCGCTGCGCGAATTGGTCTGCTGGTGTGTGACGGCGCATGCGCATCATCAGAACGTCGACCAAATGTCACAGCCGTGTCATAAACTCTTCAACCCTTTGTTGAACAATAAATCGCGCTACTTAGATAACTCATCAATGTGCCAAAGAACCGCCGTTACCACAGCTACTATGTCAACAGACACTCGTGTTGTTGATAAACATACCAACTGCTCGGAGATGTAGAAATAGACATATGCATAGATATGACATCTATACATCGATCTCTTCTCAAATAACTTATCTGGCGCCTATTATGTACAAGAGACTAGATTCGCTACAACGGATATTCTTTGTCATCTTTCGAGTATATCTACTAAATTGAAGTCACATAAAGTTATCATAATCCTTTATGGGTGCCGTGTACGTCAGCGCGATGAATGCTATAGATTAACACACACACACACACACACACACACACACACACACACACACACACATATATATATATGTATGCATACTCTACTCTTTTATAGCAATTCATAAAATAAAAATAAAACATGGACAATTCTGTTATAAAGAATTTAGGAATGATGAAATAAAATAATTTAATTTTAAATACATGAAAATGTGTTTATTAAATCGGTAACAACACTAAAACAGAGTTTATCTGGTGATATTCTTATCATGATATTAGATGATTTAGATAGATTTATTGCATTTGTACTACAGGACAAATGGTGTGTTTGATAGAGATGCATAATTAAGATATATTTGGTTTGACAGATCCAATTCTTTAACAATATCATAGGAAATATATGTTCATGGTGTGTTTATTTTTTCAGCTATGATTTGTTCCTTATCTTGTGTCAAACAAGACGTATTTCTAAACTCGTCCATATATGTTTACTGCATATCACGTAATATCAGATATTGTGACTGCAAACAACTATATATGCAACTAGATCCTGATAATGAATAAACTGTTTTATCAGGTGTGTATGATTCAAAAACGTTACATTTATTGTATGACTATAAGAAAGGCATTACCTACCTCCATACAAATACGTTCCTTTGCCTCGGTGAATCCTTATTTATCATAGGGAGTCAGTTAAGATATTAGTTTTATGTCTATTTTTGCAATATGAATGAATATTTAATAGACATATTTTATAGAATTAATACACAATAGGAAACCCAAAGGACTTACAAAAGTAGTTCATGACTAGGTCATACTTCACATAAACGATTATATATCCCTGTCTTAGGGTTTACCTAATTAAAACATCCCATGGAGTGAATTCAGAATAGGACACATTGGTCTATGATAAATATGTTAAATGTGTTCGTATCATGTTAGTTCTTCACAACCTGTATTAGATACGTTTGAAACAGTGCATTTATTTCATGTTCTTGCATAATACAAATATATCAAGGAGAGTATACCTAAATATATGCATCTTGAGAAGTAATCCCAAAATCTTTGGCCATTCAGGTAATTTTGTTTATGTACCTATTTCCTGGCTTATGTCCCATTGGATCCACCGCACTTACTCCACAACGAATGTGAAGTGGATCGTGTGTGTGTTTTGTTTATGTTTCAAAATAAATAGTATTACTTGGAAGCTGATAGAAAATCTACAAGGGAGAATAAATAGGAATTTTGGGAGATGAGCCATTTTTAATCAAGACTTTAAAAAATTGTTTACGTTTCTTATTATCAGTAAATTCCGAATGATGAATGATTACATTGGCTTCCTTTCTTCTTCACAACTTACAGATATACATTTTCCACAGCAGATATATAACCCTAAGATTCGGCCAACAGCCATTTGTGGAATCAGTGAGGCGACGCGTCTAGCACAATTAATCTCTGTCTTTATTACTCATGGATTGTATTATTTAACAATCTTTGTGCATGCAAACTTACCGAATGCCGTAAAGAAATCTCAAGCAATGTAACAATGGGCTATTTTATAAGGACGTAGAATAGAGCTGCTTAGATAATTAAGCTAAACATTCTCACTACTGCCGTGATCTGACTTGGGTGTTTTACACCCAAACTCCACGGCTGTAGGTGATTCGTATTTTGATTTTGCTTGGCGGCTTAGGGACTGGTGAGACATTATACATGTCTCAGCAAGAAAAGTCGCCACTCTGGATTCAGTCCCCTGAAGAAACGTCTAGAGTTTGAATTCACGGTTCGAGATTCTCTATGCCTGTGCCTTATAATACACAGCTAAAAAAAAAGACACACATACACACACGCACACACACGAACGCATACACGCACACGACACACACACACACACACACACACACAAAAGTAATGTCTTCTGCGTTATTCACGCATCTTCTAGAACATACACAGATAAATAAAGACTTACCCGAACCATCTCTAGAAGATTATGATTTAATTCCGATTGAGCATTTACCTACCACAGGTTCATACACTCAAGACAAGATAAATAGATTAATTCGGGAAACATTTTGGATAGACACCATAGGTAAATTAGAACCGGGAGGTCTTAATAAGAAAAGATATGAAGATGTTATAAAACCTATACAGAATGAGGACGTTGTCCCATTTGTGGTACCATTTTCAAAAACTGCTCACTCACTCACTCACTCACTCACTCACTCACTCACAAACAAACAAACAAACGAACACATAAACACATAAACATATTTATATATTATGACATCTGAGCATAACCTTATTCAGAAAAAGTGCGCTTAGCAAAACCCAATTAGATAAAGACCCACAATACAGAACAATACAGTCATTAGTAGGAAAATGTAATCTTCGTTTTAATATTTGTGTCATGGACAGTACAAATATAACATTATAATAGTCTCTTACTTCCAGCTTACACAATGTGCGTACCTTTTGGTGAGTTTATAAATGATTTAGGGCCATTATAGCGACCTGTACATAGATAGGGTGGTTATAACAGGTTGTGAAGTTTTCAGTTCGCTCACCTTGTATAAGATCAGTATTCTTTTGTAATATGTTGAAAGGGTTTTATGGGCAGGCAGCCGTTAGTTGAGTCTTGGTGTTGTAAGCAGCTGGAATCAAAGCATAATTAGAAAGTCACTGGTTCGACACCTTACCCACAAGACGGGGAACTCCGGATGGTAGAAAATTAATTAGCCATTTCAATTTTTATACATTACCTACTGCCAGCCACAAGGTAAGTGATTACTCACCAAACTTGGTGTAAACACTAGTAATCTTATTTATCTAAATAAACATGAGCCGGCTAAGGCTCCTTTTATTTTCACTTCAAATGGTATGACATTGTATTCTAAGGTTATATTTATATACATTTCAGTTATTGCGCGTCATCGTAGTAATTCGTCTAGGGATTTATCAAGGAAGGTACGTGAATAATTAAAGTACACCTAAAGCTGAGTATATGGTGTCGCAAGGTATTGATTAGCGCTGAGAAAAAATGGCTTAGATCTGACACCGATCAACTTGCTATAAATGATTTAGTCCCGACAAGTTATAATTAATCATATTCTACGTAAAAGCGGCATTGACATAATATATAAATATAGAAAGATTGTTACAGGAAGTTCGAAAAAAGTGAGATATACACCTATCTCAATCATAGGGCGCTTTATTAAATATACATTATTATTATTATATGGAATGTACCACACATATAGGTGGGGTTTATATTGTATATTACCCTCTCGTTCTGAAGAAAATGGCGTTTGAACCACATCAATAGAAGCTTGCCATTATATGATATAATGTTATAACAACTAGTTATCAAACTTGCCCTGTAGATAATACTTCCGATGTTTAAGCTGGTTGGTTTTGCAGTATGTTTGGTTCCCGTGGATTGACTCGACATGTCGATGGTGCATTTCACAGCGGTGAACGCAGTCTATATTTATTTAGAGATTTCAACTACATTATACTAGGAATTCCATTCGTATGCTACTCTTTATCGGTAGCAACAAACGCAAATCCTTCGACAATAATGAGCCTCGTCACTTCATCATAAATGATCACAAGACCAATTGCATAAGAAGTTTCTCATGCAAAATGAACCTTGGTATAAAATTCCTGGATTGTTATAGAATTTATAGTCATCTCTTTAAACCCAGTCCATCATTACAAAGTAGGCTTTCTATTATTCAGAAGTCATTACGTTGGGACACGAATATTCGGGAACATCTGCATTAACACCAAGAATGTAAATATTATGGCAAGTTAGAAAATGTACGAGAATTATCAACAAGTCTTTTTATTTCTGGTCAAAGAGATAATTAACAAGTTTCCAAACGAGGTAGGTGACTAGTACCAATGTCGATCTGACTTTCAAAGGAAAATGTGTTCACGAACCTCTGCCACTGATAGGGACCATTATAAATAGGTCAATTATTGAAATAATGATGTAGTTCTGTTTTAAGCAAATTACCATAACCCGGTTGCTCAAGAGATGTGAGCTGGATAAGGAATATATGAAAAACACGTTTATTACTTGTAATCTTGCCTTTATTTCCAAAATAAAAGAAAAAGGTTGTAGCAAGTCGAATAGAAGAGTAATTGAAGAACAATGTCTTGTATTTAATTATCAATGTACTTATATTTCAGAGGTCATTCAATAGAAATGTTTTCTTGAGTATGGACAGTGACATTGTTGGTGCTCTTGATGACGGATCCATGGCTGCATTAAATATGCTAAATTTATCTACAGCTTATCACTCATTAACTCACTAATTCAGTCACTCACTCGTGCGCTGGATTTCTCACTCACCAATTGACCGACCGACCGACCGACCCACTCACTCACTCACTCACTCACTCACTCACTCACTCACTCACTCACTCACTCACTCACTCACTCACACTCACTCACTCACTTAGCCACTCACACATTGTGAACCTTCCACCCTGTTCAATTTCACCTTGCACACATCAACAACCGAGTAATACTTTTTCCATTGGTGTTGTGCGCATTTATATGGGCTTGGCAATCCATTCGTTTGTGATGAATAGCTAAAACCACTACTTTGGTTGAATATTATCCGATGTCTCGCAATGTAGTCGGCCAGATTCAGGTCAAATTCCAGATAAATACAGCTTGATCCCATGAACGACCGACGCAATTCCGTCCACGGTCAGCTACAGAATATTGCCAACTATCACTAGCGTTTAGAATTTACAGCGATAGGGACTATTCTGATTTCATTCAGCCATTGCTATATCAGAGATAGGGAAAACATTAACGATTACATATTGAACATATTGAGGGCCACCTAACATAGGAAGGTATTACATACCTCAGTATGTTCTCTTGAGTATGCACAGTGACATTGTTGGTATCTGTCATATTCCGGTCTTTATTTTCACGATTTCACACCAATGACGGTTAACAGATGTATTTACACCACCTTGTTCCATTCCGATACCAGTGTCCTCTGATCAGTTGGTAGTCCTCAAATTATTCTCTGAGGACCTCTTGGACAACTAGAGGAGTACAGCTTTCAAACAGATGAACAACAGAGGCATACGTTAGTTCATCATGTTTGTTTGTATTGTTTCAGCGAGCACAACCAAGTCATTTATCACTCGGCAAATCTTCACCATTTTCCTTATAACGGCACAGTAGAATTTGCGAAGATCGCTGAAAAAGGTCTCTGTCTGGTAAAATTTCTTTCACTAAATGAATGAAACTCTGCCGGTTGTGATAGCTGAGGATTTAATTGTTTTGTGTAGTATGATGATAGCAAGATAGGTACATCGTGAGAACATACGGTACAACGAGCGTACTCACTGCCCATTTGGGATGCATATGTTACTCTTTTGAATTGGGTAACCATTCATTACTGTTGTACAATTTGATTTTGAGTTTCGTTTTCTGTCTCTTTACTGGTGGAGGCAAATGTAGATTATCGTCCATGATTTCTCTGTTCAAATTTCAAAATAAATATTTTTAAAACTCAAAAATAATCACCCTTTTCATAATTTCAATAAGTACCAAATTTTAGATATATTTCAATACGTCTTGATAGTTTATACTCAAAGAAATTAGTTGCTGGCATAACTGTCGTTGGAAGTCTTGTGCGATGTCATTTAACCTTGCACACAGTTGAAAATAGCGGTCCAACAATTAGAAAACCATATGGTTTTTCAACTACGCCCATAGTTGTAATTTTATTAATAAAACCGTAATGACTACGGCTAAACGGTAGTACTTGAGACATTGTCCTGCTTTACTTTAATATGTGACTGGTTATTATGTTGCATGTCTCACAACCTCTACACTGATATGACGTTATCCACAGACTCAGACCTGTTTCTATCCAGCACAATTTCAACTCCCTGGGGAGCATACAACACAAGCTGCCACTAAAGGCGCAAAGCGTTACTCAAACACATAGCCATCACGTCATCTTTATTTTTTAATATGTGACTGGTTATTATGTTGCATGTCTCACAACCTCTACACTGATATGACGTTATCCACAGACTCAGACCTGTTTCTATCCAGCACAATTTCAACTCCCTGGGGAGCATACAACACATGATCATAAAATTTTTCCCAGTCAGTGTGCTCCAGATCGCAAACAATGCCTTGACGTTCGTTTTCGTTTATAACATGCACACTACCATCCAGATAGCTATGGAAAAACTGATATGATAGTATCTTATGATCCCTGTGCATAGCCAGAATGATGGTCACATGCTACAACTATGTAAACAACATGCTGCACCTTCTGTTAAATTATCACTTGGACAGCTAGTCGATTTGCGAACGTATCGACGTTACTATAGTTCGCATATCAACAGGCAATAATCAGCCCCCCCCCCCGGACCGTACAATGCCAATATAGATATATGGAAGGATATGCTATTTAGCGAGTTATGATATTCTATTTAGTGGCTTTTCTGGTGCTGATTATAGATAATAAAAGGATATTTGTGAGCCATCTGCTGTTGAATCACTTGTCTTAACATCATTATATCTCAGCATCAGACAATTCTTTTCACATAAAGGTGACACTATATTGTGTTCAACAATCAAGACATAGAATAAACGACGCCACATGTCATTAATCGTTAGTTCATTGGAGTATAAGAAAAGATTATTGAATATGATATGCCAGTTCCTACGATGAGAATAGAATACACTGTAGCAATCTACTCTTCTTTACACTAAAGATAAATGAAGAGATAAACATCACGGATGCACTTATGCGATCTTCAAAAAACATCTTGAGTATAGATGAGACAGTTCCAATGAATTAGTTAACAATGGATATTAAGGCTAATGATGACAGTAGTAGAATAGGATAACATTTAATAGACTGAAGAGAGCACAATTTCGAAATATCACTCAACTGCCACCTAGTTTTGAAATTAATTTTACACAGAGCTTACTGTTATATAAGGCATGCCATTCCTAGATGAAACCTATATATGATAGTGAATAAGCAAATCCAGATTAGTATCTGGTATTGAACGATTTTCTTTACCATGAAGAACATGACTATTTTATAAATAATTCACCTTTATCATAGAACACTGAAGGTTACTATTTTAATATCAATATCTCTGTTTGCAAATTTGCATACTAGTCATAAAGGATAATTACAGATTTTCTAAAAGAGATTTATCACCTATTATCTGTTATGGGGAGTATTTATGGACCTGCGAGTATCAATGTTTGGGTTTAAGATTTTGTTTCTCTCTGTGTGTATGTACGCGCGCGAGTGCGCCTGCAAGTGCGTATACTTGTGTATGTATCAATATATTTGTCTATTTATTTATCTTTGGATGTTTATGGGTATGCATTCATTATATTTTTCTATATTACTTAATGTATTTATGTATATGTATATCTATTCATGTCCTGAACCCCCTTTGCCTCCAGTCTGTTCTGGTTTTTTTACCTAACTGTAGTCTTGTCTACCATGCTCTCCTCTTCAATTTTCTCCTCAACATTTAAATTCCCCGCTTTAGATATCTATACATATAACTTCAGTATGTACTGTCTGATGCCATTATCTACAGGCCATTCTGGACAAAATATGTGGGTAAAAGCAATATATAAATAAGGACCTTTGACCAAGATAGAGTAATGAATAAATAATGACACCATGATGTAGATTCATTGTACAGCCCGACGCTACCATCATTTGATGTGTCAGGATAAGATACTCATCAGGAAATTCATAACCTACGTTTTACCTAAAACAGGATAAATGCTAAGTTAACAATTATCACGTTATGACATCGCACTAAGGTAATTACTATGTCAATATTTGGTAGAATAGTGTAGACGAATCGACGGACAACAATATTTGATGGAACTATTATGAATAAGGATTTTCAAACAACTGTCTGTATCACGATGGATTAACAATAGAGCCTAACCATGTATACCGACTTGTGTAACGACAATCTCTACTTTTGCACTTAGTTAGTTTAGTAGACCATGCAGTAGACCTAGGAATACATTTCAGTATCAGTCCTGACATATTTGTGAAAGCAGCAACACTTCAAAATTCATTGTATCATTGTGGAGATAATTTGTCAGTGTAGAAAATATACAATGGCAGCAGCAACACGAAGCAAAGCTTCTTTATGGTTACTTGGAACTGAAGAGAGAGAAATCACAGAGACAAAGCTACCGTCCAAGAAGCAGGTGTTGTGTGTGTTCGCTTATCACCTAAAAAAACTATCCATAAAAGTGCCACCACTATTATTGGAGAAGTAATCTGGGAAAAAGCACGAGTTCCTGTTCGAACCCAGCATCATTCTGTGAAACAGCTAGAAATACATTTCGAAAAGTGGAAAAAGCTGAAGAAAAAGGCCAGCCGACAAAGCAAGACTCAGAGGACCAACGAAGTAGCTTTCGTAGATCAGCTTGGAGATCTTTTTGATATTGCTCATCAGGATGCACTCACTTTGATAAAAAACCCAGAAGACAGAGAATTTCTTCTCGCCCAAAGGGAGAGCGGACGTCGTGACTGTATGGGTCCCATGGACAACGTGCTTTCAACGAAGGAGGCACGGGCATTAAAAAAGAAAGAAAATACTTCCAACAGGCAGCACCAGGCTCAGCAGGAAGAGCACTCCATGAATGAAACCGTTGAACTATGTGGTTTTGCAGACAGTGCTGACAATACGGAGACAGGCGATACAGATGATGATTTCCTGCTGTTCAGAGGAAACCGGTAAGAAGAACCTTCAACCTCTACACCTAAGCATAGAAAGAGGGCTAGAAAAAGTACCATAAGCCCTGAGCTGGCTGCTACAATGGATAAGACAAAGCTGTCTGACCGCAAAGCAACTTTTATACTTGCAGCCACCGCCAGAAGCCTCGGAAATGATGTTAACGATTACTCAAGCAACAGATCATCAATCCGCCGCGAACGCCATAAGCTTCGTCAGGATGTTTCCCAGCAGCTAAAGAGCAAGTTTACCTAAATACCCCCCTGACTGTCCATTGTGATGGGAAACCTTTAAAAGATCTCAAGGGAAAAGAATTAGTAAATCGTTTACCTGTTATCGTGTCTGGATTGGAAACAAACCAACTATGTGGTGTACAAAAATTGATCTCCGGCACTGGTGAGGCCCAAGCTATAGCCGTAAATCAATTATTAGAGGATTGGGGGTACAGCATCTGATCAGAGCACTATGTTTTGACACAACTTCCACCCACACAGGTCACATTAATGGCGTATGTGCACTATTGAAAGCAAAATTGGGCCGTAATCTGCTATACTTGGCTTGTAGGCATCATATACTAGAACTCGTTCTTGCCTGTGTATTCACTACATGTATGGGGGCGACCTCTGGTCCTGGTGTTCAAATCTTCAACCGATTCCAGAAGCACTTGGAATACATTGACAGATCAAACTTCAAACCAGCAGTAGTTGCTGATGACACACTGAACTGAATTGCAGATGTCAAAGATGAAGCAATTGACTTTGCTCTGAAGCAGCTTCAAACATTCCAGAATCCAGATTACTACAGAGAACTCTTAAATCATATTTCTGGATGGTACTCCTCAACGTGGCATACACTTCATGGCACCAGGAGCAATAATGACCTGGACTTCCTTCAGAATCTGAAAGCATATGAAGACATTAATTCAGCAATATCCAAGGCTGCTGTAACTAACTTATCGGGACACCTTTGGTACGTGAGTGAGGAGTTAGTAGCGTTGGCTCTTTTCGATTCCGTCATATCAGCAGGCACAAAGCGAGCAAGCCATGGCACGGCAAATCCACCAAAATCGTAACCAACTCAATCAAGGATACGTCTTTAACCAATTTTATGACTACAAACACCATGAACTTCTGCCGATGTCTTGACATAACAACATATTTCCTGCAGGCGGATCCTGATACGTGGAATTCCCGAGATGACTACAAGAGAGCACTTGAAATCACGCGGAGCTTGAAAGTCGTTAACGACACAGCCGAGAGGGGTGTGGCTCTCATCGAGGAATACAACTCCTTGCTGACAAATGATGAAGAGGAAAAGCAGTACCTACTCCATGTAGTTCAGGACCACAGACACCTCTTCCCTGATGCCAAAAAGAGCACCTTAACTACTAATAACTAGTGACACTTCTGAATCATATGATCATTGACATTAATGATCATCATCTCAATAACGCACAGTAATATTGGCTCAGCATTCAATCAATATGCAAGGAGTTGTATTTGTTTGTTTTAATTATATAATGATGTAACTGTTTTAATTGTCTGTACGTATGTATCATGCTACCACCACTGTCCACTAATGTTCAGATTGAACATGCTGAATGTGAATAAATACTTTTATATATTATGTTTGTAAATTATACGAAATATACCTATTTTAGTAAATTTCAAAGGCCTTGAGCTACCTCTAGATATTTCTCAAATTCTTCATAATTTGGCTTACTACAGTTTTTGGTCAACTAACTGTAATTGCGATACATTGCAATTGTAAACTAACTAAGTGAAAAAGTAGAGATTGTCGTTACACAAGTCGGTATACATGGTTAGGCTCTATTGTTAATCCATCGTGATACAGACAGTTGTTTGAAAATCCTTATTCATAATAGTTCCATCAAATATTGTTGTCCGTCGATTCGTCTACACTATTCTACCAAATATTGACATAGTAATTACCTTAGTGCGATGTCATAACGTGATAATTGTTAACTTAGCATTTATCCTGTTTTAGGTAAAACGTAGGTTATGAATTTCCTGATGAGTATCTTATCCTGACACATCAAATGATGGTAGCGTCGGGCTGTACAATGAATCTACATCATGGTGTCATTATTTATTCATTACTCTATCTTGGTCAAAGGTCCTTATTTATATATTGCTTTTACCCACATATTTTGTCCAGAATGGCCTGTAGATAATGGCATCAGACAGTACATAATGAAGTTATATGTATAGATATCTAAAGCGGGGAATTTAAATGTTGAGGAGAAAATTGAAGAGGAGAGCATGGTAGACAAGACTACAGTTAGGTAAAAAAACAGAACAGACTGGAGGCAAAGGGGGTTCAGGACATGAATAGATATACATATACATAAATACATTAAGTAATATAGAAAAATATAATGAATGCATACCCATAAACATCCAAAGATAAATAAATAGACAAATATATTGATACATACACAAGTATACGCACTTGCAGGCGCACTCGCGCGCGTACATACACACAGAGAGAAACAAAATCTTAAACCCAAACATTGATACTCGCAGGTCCATAAATACTCCCCATAACAGATAATAGGTGATAAATCTCTTTTAGAAAATCTGTAATTATCCTTTATGACTAGTATGCAAATTTGCAAACAGAGATATTGATATTAAAATAGTAACCTTCAGTGTTCTAAGATAAACCATACACACATACCCAGACACAGGCACAGACACAGACACACACAGACACACACACAGACGCAGACACACATACACGTACGCACACACATATGCACACACACATATATATATATATACAATACACAAACATACACACTAACACATACACACACACATACTCACACGTACACACACACACACACGCACACACACACACACATACACACACGCACTCGTACTTACACATATTAATTATCTCATTCATTCAGCAAAGGGACTTCTTCGGAGGAAGGGAAATAAATAAAGAAGTTGTTAATACCTTATTACACAGGAACTCTGCAGTAATACCGACAACTGAAACAGACGTTGCAAATCCATAACATATCTTTAAATATTTCAAACATAGCAATGAGACGATTCGAAGTGATTTAGATCCATGGTGTTAGTGGTGCAAGTTTTAGCCCTCACATTGAATGATGTCTTGCCAACATGTTGTTACTCTCCTTAACTGAACTAAATGCATAATTGGTAAATCATCCACTGTTTCCTGGAGATATGACCTATTGCCTACAATGCAACTTAAATAATCAGAAGGTGCACTAGCGCCAGTCATGAAGGTTTTATTTTGTTATAATATCGGTGATAATAAAACCATCGATCATGAAAATGACGTTTGATGGTGAGATAATCCAGATTTAATGTTTAGCAACAAATCTAAAAAGATTGGAAAGGCTGTTATTAGACAGCTTATGGTTTAAATTAATTATATGAATTTAAGTAAATCTGACCAGTTTACACACGGAGGAAATTACAAGACCGAGACTGCATTAGTAATGGTCAATACTAATATTGTCATTTTATCAACTGATACCAGCAATAGCGTGGTTCGTCTTTGGTTATATATATATATATATATATATATATATATATATATATATATGTATTAATACCACGGATTGTTGTGTGAAACATTTCGGAAATGATTCAGAATGGTCTCGATATAGTCTCTATATTGACGATCTGATCGAAAGTATTTACAATCTTATACTTATATAATATTTTTGCTTTTTTATTTGGAGCACCAGAATGAACAAACTTTCGTCTCCTCATGATTTGTAATACATGTTATGCCATTGGCGGACATTTCAATGCATTATAAACTCTTCATGGATTATGATCCAATCTAATGTATCTCGTCTGAAAATATGAATAGTAGCACCCGCAGACTGGATAAGGGAGGATAAGATGAAATTAAGTGATGAGAAGGCAGAGGTGTTACTATAAGGGATACCCCACCAAAATATAAATTCAGTTGTGAACGGAAACTGTATTATGATTGATGAGTCAGGTGAATCCATATTTTGACTATCAGGAAAAGTAGATACTTGCTCATGGGCTACTAATATTGCAAGATTTAGTTTTGCTGTCTGTCGTAACTGTAGAACCAAATTAAAGAGGCTTAGTCACATGATAACGTCAATTAAGGGTAATACTCCATTTGAACGGAAGGCATACTTCCATAGCGCAGTCGTTGATTGTGAAATAGGTAATAAGCATAGTAATAATCTGTATTAAAAGTAAATAGCCTGTCATATGCCATATTTGGAGTTGATGTATGTTCACACTATATGTTGTACAATTGATAGAAGGAATATTAAGAAATGTTATATGTAAACTGTACTCAGTGAGTTAGTTATTTGCTAATAATGGTGTTTTGTTACATGTATTAGGATCATTTGTGTAGGTCACAGCGTGGTGATTCAGTTTATTGAATTAGTGATTCAGTCTATTGGATACATATACTTTAGATGATTTGGATGCCAGGGTCAGTAATTTGGATCAGTAATTTTAATGTATCAACATTTGAAAGCAATATTGAATTTCAGGTGAACTTTCTTAATGTGTGTAAATATGTGTGTTCAGTGAATTTGTTATAGTTTTAATAGCCAGTAAATGTGGCCTATGCTAGTATCATAAGAGAGTTTAAAGCGTTGATATCCCTTATTTAGGTAAAAATGTAAAATTGTTGCAAAATGAGTAACTTGCCAAAATGTGCATATTTTCAACCGTAAATTATTTGGAACTATCCTTATTTGTCAATTGCAGGGTTTTTATCGCTAATTTGTGTATTGTACAAGTCTTCATCAGTGGTGTAATAAACTAGCAAATCCCAGTGCACATCTACTACCTATTTGAAACTGAAACGCATCCCCAATGTTCACATTTGGTAACAGAAGTGGGGTTCACTCGTTATGCCCCTGGATCCGACTGATGGATGTGTGTATCCTCACAGGCACATTGGAAGTTCTACCCCAGGTTTAATGATGTGGCATGGTAGTGATTTGTGAATGAAATACTACAGGCTGAAATGCGTTTTTATGGCATGGTGGTTTTGCAGTTGCAGATTATAATAATCAGCATTACCTCACCATGGATGAACTTCAGGGGAAGGTCAATCAATTGAAAGATAGCTATGAGAAACAAGGACTGGAATGGGACAGATGTATTCAGAGTCTGAGTATTTGAAGGAACAACTAAGGAGAACACAAACAGAAACAAAACATATCGAACAAGCACAATCATTTTATGTGTCACCGCATAAAAGAGTAGAATGGGTTCGTGAAAACCCATCCAAGAATACTGATCTATCTCTCCATTACTTCATATCAGACGTGAAGTAGCTGCTGGCAACAAGATAATGGAATGAAAAGAAACAAATTACATACATAGTGGTTAAACTTGCTGGCACGGCCAGGAAGGAAATACTAAATTGCAGTTAGGTGGTTAGGACCAATCTGAAGAATATATTTGAAATATTGATCAAGATATTTGGTGATGGGGAAACTGCCTCTCAAGTACGCATAGCATTTTATTCCTATTAATAGCTAGAGGCCGACAATATGGTTGATGTATCTCTGAAGATAGTGGAGCTGATGGATAGAGTTTGTCAGTTTAATGGAACATAGAAGGCTAACCGTGAAGTGACTTAGAAGTACCAACAGGCTGATGCGGTTAAAGATAAGGTCCTACAGAGAGTTCCGAGGGCTTAATATGGAAAAACCCGAGTTGTCTTATTTCGAAATGAGAGATAGAGTGGTTGGGACGACCAACCGAGAATATACGCTGGTCAGCAGAGGTAACTGAAGTAACTGACATTCGCAGATAGGTGCTAGCATTGGTGAAAGAGCAGGGCAAAATTTGGCTGGTACTAATTCAAGAACCTATGAAGCACATTTATATCTATCGTAAATGGAGGAGCATGGCACAAAGTACCAGAAATTGCTGCAGCTACGGATCATCAGAGCATTTAGTTAGAAACTGTCCTTTGCCGAAGAATAATACTAGCAAAATTCTAGACGTGGAGTACGTGGTAACACGTGGAATTGCTAATAATTAGAACTTTAGAGTCGCCTACTGTACGAGCCAGGTAGAAGACTTTGAGGAATCTCGCTGTTTAATAAGTCGGTTGGGGCATGTCCGGAATCATCCATATTGGTAGATAATGTTGGCGGCGTATGATGTGGATTGTGTAGCACAAGTATTCACACTGACGGAAGCATTCCACAAGAAACATTTGATGTCAAAAGCAGAACTCGTTGAAATATCACCCCACCTCATGTGAGTGGTACCCAATGAGTTGCAGTTCAATATCTTGATTATTTTGAGGTGGATTCCGATATTTTGAGGAAGCAGTTCTGTGGAATGTGGTACTTCATAGTGCGTCATCAGGTTAATACTCCCATGGTAGCTAGGAAGATGGCAGTTCCTGGAGTGATTGGCTCCAATATATTCAGCTAGATGAGAACATATTTGAGTAATGTGGATGGTACTGAGTTGAAGACATGATATGGTGATGCCCAATATGGCAATCTTTGGTTCTCGTCCTATAGTTGTGCCACTCAGAATGGTGCAAATTATCCAAGCATCGGTATGTCCAGCGAGTGGAGGTCAAACGTGTTACGGTGTGGTGGAAGAACTAGATACAGTGGCACTGCCCAGAAGCTTGAATATTGGTCTAGCCTATGTCGTTGTTGATAAAATGGTGCATAACCCATATTCGATCGCTAATTTTGAACATTTACTTGAGACCAAAGACGTTGTTGTTATCTTTGCATGTAACATTCGATGCTGTATAAGAAAGCATAGAGGCTGAAACTGGACATGATTGTACAACAGGATAATTACTAGACAGGATGGATATTGGTGTAGGTGTCGCGAAGATCATCGCCAGATGCTGATCGAACTGATTGACGGATACAGCGACGGCTTCAGCAAATACGATGGAGAACTAGGATGTTATATTGAGGTGACCCATTATATTACAACTATAGATGATAACCCAGTTCTAGTTCCATGCAGGAGAGTGCCTCCTCAGTACTGGGACGAACTTCGGGAATATCTGATGCAGTGGATAGAAAAGGGTGTTCTGAGAGAGTGTACTAGTGCATATGCTGGGCCGATAGCGATTATGCGTACAAAGAGAGGCGAGATCTTAATGTGTATTGACTCAATGCCAAAACTTGTCAAGATGCGTATCCAATTCCAAGAATTGAAGAAGCTGTCGATGTCCTACGTAGAGTCTAGTTCCTCAGTAGCTTAGATCTGTTGAAGATATTGGAAATCTTCATAAATATGTTTGGTGATGGGGAAACTGCATCTGAAGTACACATAGCATTTTATTCCTATGAACAGCTAGAGGGT
>JAODUP010001690.1:0-55570 GCA_025642065.1 Paralvinella palmiformis
AACGGGCAGGTCATGAAGCGACTACTATTAAAACTGTTTATCTTAATTACTATTAAAAGACTGACATCTGCGCTGAAGCAGACCGTAATAGCGCGTCATAGCTTCCGTACTGTTTGAACTATGCTATCATTTTCAAACCTGACCTAATTTATGCTATTCTAACTATTGTAGTTCTTAAATGTTATTTATGACAAGCAGATTAGAGCTAATATCTTGAATGTCATAGTACAAACTGGACAAAACTGGACCTAGGAAAGATAATTATATTCCCACATACAACCAAGGTGAATTTTATAAACAAGTAAACTTGTTATATAAAACACACCAACCGCGCGAGCCGTGTGCAATGCCACCGCTCGAGATGCGATGCAGTGTTTCTATTCCTGAGTCAGGAGTACTTATAATGCTTTAAGAGCGTACTGTGCCTGCTACAGTCATTTAAATGCTGGATAACCAAACCAAACACTTAAACGGCGTGCCTCCAAAGACGCAAATAGTACATGGATTATACAGCTCTAGATCAACTTTTCTTGAATGCATGGAAACATAGTCTCCACGCATAGAAAACGGAACTTTCTCAACCGTGTGTGTGTGTGTGTGTGTGTGTGTGTGTGTGTGTGTGTGTGTGTGTGTGTCTGTCTGTCTGTCTGTCTGTCTGTCTGTCTGTGTGTTTGTGTGCATGCATGACACATAACCACTCGGCATGTCTACATTTAATCTAACGAATAACGCACCATATATAATTATTCCGTTTCTACATAATGTATTAACATCAACAGATAGATAATACACTGATTACGATATGGCTTTATAGATCGTATATAGAAAAGGGTAGATCCTACCTGATTTAATTGTTGATAAATATTTACTTGCCATAACTAAACTCTCTCATAATGTCATTTCAGTCGAGTCTACACACGCTCTAGTTTTTCTATGATGTGTTATTACTAGTAATAGCATTACTAATAATTTTTTGTTGGCTGTTTGTTTTTTATTGTTTTGCGATATATACAATTTATTTGCTTTAAGTAATTAGTATTGAAAGGTTACATGTTTGTGTTAGTTTGAGCTTGGTAACACATGTTTTGTCTTGCTGGTTGCACGTAAAGCTATACACGTCATCTTAGCATATACATATGACTAGCCAGTGATAACAGAATATTCTATATCTAGCTTCAAGCACCATACAAGATTATCCACATGATTTGGGTAATTTGGATGGTGCTAAATGTCAAACGGGCCAACACTCATTTCTCGAGATATTCGGTGCAGAACATGGCTAAAGCTCCATATATATATATATATATATATATATATATATATATATATATATATATATATATATATATATATATATACTTCATTATATCTGCTCGCTATATTTTCATCCACACAGAAACACGCATACAACAGTAATTAGCTAGTCGTGTGACATCTTATAATATTGAGTGGGCTTTACACCAGGACTTATCGTTGAAAGATTGCAGTCCGGTGTGTGGCAGGTCTACAAATGTAAATTACGTGACTGTGTATACCTCCCGGAAATAAGTTAGTTCTGTGCGGTTCAGTCGTTGACATTTACCACTCGGCGTAAGGACGTTTCGGATGAAGAAATCTGGTCCAGCACAGTTTTCTGATGTAAAGAGATCAATGCGCGCCTTCGCCGCCGCTTCTCACCTTCCAATACAGGTATATCATCCATGTCTTATAAAAGTGAATCAGTGAATGAGTGATTTGTTTAGCCTCAGCGCTAGTCAAACAGATACGTGAGCCAGGGACCATGGGACCTAGTTAATACTGTCCCAACGCTTAGAAACATCCCATAAACTCAGAAATGTGTCGGACTCGAGCTCACAACCTGGGGATTTATAACCCAGTGCACAAACCATTGCGATATTTCCATCTTTAGCGAGACGTTATACAAAATGAAACAGTTCCCATTGCACTGAATGGCCTTCAAATCGAAAATTAAGATGAAAGAATTATGTATTTATATATTTATTTATTTATGTATTCTCTCGACTATTTATTCCAACTTAGCAAATGTCATCTGGCTTAATATTGTAATAAAAGTCAGCTTTTTCGTGTTCCGCGTCATCAGCAATCGATTAACATATTTGTGACAAGGTAATAAATGGGAATTTAATAGCCAGTGAATTAAGACCAAATTCACAAAGTCTCATGAAGCGTAACCAGTTGATATAATTATGATTAGCATATGGAACATTGTAACAATGTGCAATCAAGTGGAATTAACTTTCAGCAATGCCATTATTTTAAAGGCGCCTGCACACTACCTTCGACCTATTGATGTTTCGATCAAATATTTACCTCCTCTATGGCCTCATGTCTAGAGTGTAGGACTATTTACCTATGGTTATGGTCAAGCTGTGCGGAAGGTAATATGTGGCCACTTTTTTAATTAAACTCACACCGTAGGCACAATCCGGTTACTCAACAAATTTCGATTGTAATATGTTTTATGGTGAGTGTTTTTTGTTGTACTTTAAAATGTTTTATGGACTTTTTTCTTAAGTTGACGTACGCCGAAATGACATAAAGTCTGGTATTACTATATTTGGAAATGTTTGCTGGTTGTTATAGTTCACAGATGAGGCCAGCACTTTTCAGACATGAAATATCTACCCATTTGTATTCATAATCACGGAAGGCCACTACACAGTATTCCTTCTGTGGTGAGTTATTAGGATCGCCACCGAGCCTGTTTTAAACACGTTGCAGACTTTTCTCAAGCAGTGGTGTACAATATGATCTAATGTCCTGATTCTTTCTTTTTTTAATTCTAGCACCAAAAGTAATAATTAGTCTACCTGTTTTTGCTTTGTAAATCATCAAGATCTGCCGTTGCAGAAAATAGAAGAATGTTATTGTCAAACTTTAATAAATGGGAGTTTTGTCAGATTGCAACTTATATGTTGCAACAATATTTTCATTGTAATGAAATCTGTAAAAGTGAAAGCTGATTTGCTTAGAAAATTATGTCTTATCGGGGATAAAGGCTTTTTATTGATTTTGAGGTTATAGAGATCCAGTTATAGTTGACTTGGATGGATGAGGGATTGATCTGTTCTTTTTTTCTCTTGTTTCTGTATTTCTACTAGGATTCGTATGAGCTCATAAGAGCCGATTTCGCTCATAAACCCAGTATTGCTCATAAACCAATGATGGAAAATGAATCTTGCATTTCACTAAGAATAACTAATTACAATCGCTCATAAAATATGATATTTAATGAGCACCAATGAGTACTCATTAAAATAATGAATAGCTCATAAAGCATTTGTAAGATGGCTTGTTTGCTCAGAATGGTACCCGTTGGGGTCGTCTTGGCTGAAAACACTATTCAGAGACCAACTGGTGTTAAACAGTTTGTCTGATGTCGAACTCATTGCTAATTATCGCCTTTCTGGACCGATGATAGATTTTGTAGAAGGTTTTAAACAAGATGCATCGTTGTCATGCACTCGATCACCCCTGAGACGCCGGTATGCAACTGTATAGGAAATTATAAGAATAAAGCCACATGATTTTTATTTGATAAGTTTATTCATCCACGGCTCTACATTTCATGTAAAATCGTTATGTAGGCGAACAGATGTGTTTTTCCGTTTGTGGGGTCAATGTCTTATTTGTTCTTATGTCCATTGACTATGCAACATCTTTTTATTTTTAAATTTATTATGAATGTTTGTAATGTTATGTTAAGGGAGGATGGATGGATTATATAGGCAATGGTTCAAGCATCCTCCTTTTCAACATTATATATACGTTTGCTTTCATTAAAATTATTTAGTATGAATGTTGAAATATACAATTTGAATTGAATTGTTATATTCTCTTTTTTGCATGTATATATTCCACCTGTCTAAAGATTACACCTGTCTAAAGATGATGGATTGTTCATCCGATAATTATGAGCAAAATCTGTTCTTAGGGGTTTATTGTACTTATGAAGCAATCATAAAATTGCGGGTATGCTAACACCCTTGGAATCAAAACGCTTGCTGACACCCTTGTACAAGTTGTAATAATTCACACATTTTCTTTTTTAGTGACTGTTGGTAAATCAATCTTCCTCTTCATTCTATTGTCAAACGACATATTAATGCTTTAAACAGGTTCTGGTTGATTTCAGATACCTAGCAAAAGCAGCTATCTTTTCTGAGGCTGCTCGAATACATGGCACTTCACAATCCACTGTATGTCGGTATGTTGTGGTTGTGGCAAGTTATCTTCCATCCTTGACACAAGTAGATATTTCATTGCCAAATAATCCGTAAATTTATGTCACTATATAAATATTTTGTGTACTACAGGCTTGGAAATTAAACTAGTTATTGGTAAAAATAGTGTTCATTTAGTTTAGCAACCTCAGGGGGTTTGCTTAGCTGTCAAAAACTTTGGTTAGAATCTAGTCTCATATATAATTTATGTTCCAGAACAATTTCAGAACAGTTCAGAGTTATTATTTGGTTTTTGAAGAACAAACTTGCAACTTTACATAGTCATTCCTAAAGTAAACATTATTTCAGAACAATATCATATATATGTTTATATGTTTATTCATTACTTTATACTTCCAACCGATATACACATGTTAAACACATTGCAAAGAATATTTGATAGCATTCAGCAAATCACAAACAAGGAGTATGCTTAATTTATTGTTTGGAATTCTCCTCCCTATAATGTAAGCTAATGTTTCACTTATTGATTGAAATCATTTGATTTAATTCATCCAACCATGCAAGGTATATTTAGCATATATATATATATATATATATATATATATATATATATATATATATATATATATATATATATAAACAAAATAATAGTATATTGTCAGCATATCCATTTTTAAATTGCCAATTTGATATCATAGTTCATATATTTCAGTTTCATATATTGTGCAATAGTGGTCTAGTAGTCCAAATGAACGTTTCCACATCAGTAGTAAAGCTTAAAGGTAAATTTTAATCATCATCTTCAATAATAATTACAATTATTTTAAATACTTACACAAAACTAATGAATTTTAGTGTTTTTTTATATTTATTTGTCCCTAATGAATGTATGCAAACCAACACATGTGAGGACTATGGCCCATTCTAATTTCAAAGATAGCACATGTGTATGATTAGCTTGAAGAGAAAATTCAATTGTCAAATACATGCGCCAAATTACGTGTAAGTTTGTTTGTAAACGTATGCAATAAAGATTATAATTCATTTAAACGTTATTTAAATCATAGTTGTGAAACAACTTATACCATCCTCCAACAAATTATAAGATTATATTTATATTTTCGCTATAATGAATATATTTTTGAACATTTAACAAGTAAGTTAAACTCAGTAAATATTCTTAATAACCGAAATTGTAGTATTTCACCAGTTATAATTGAATTGTGTTGAATTGAGATTTTAGTTTTTTGTGCATTGCTCAGAAATAATAATTGCATGTCCGCTGTTTTGCATTGTTATTTTGCCATTTTTCGCATCCAAAAACCCTTGTATGTGTACAATTTATGAATAAATTAGTCAATATATATATATATAAATATATTTATTTTCCTGATAAATCCGTATTTGAAACACCTCTGTAATTTAATCACAAATGTAAACCGTATAAAAACAATCGTCTACGTAAATACTGTGTGGTATCGCTCCAATTTTCATGCATGTATATATTTAAATTCCTGGTAGATATAGATCGCCAGTAAATTAAAATAAATATACGGTAGAAACATTTATTTATCTGTAAATCATAAATTTAATTTCTACATAGATTAACCTTATTTTCTTCGTAAATTCATAAACAGATCCCCTATACTATGGGCCCCCTTTACAAGGAACAACTATGCTGATGCTGCTGTTCCTTGTAATTTTCGGAAAGTTGTTGTACAAAACCACACCCTGTATGATGAGTGTATCTGTGATCAATTAAAAGGTCTTGCAAAACTAACCTTAAATTAATAACATCTGTAAAGTTGGACATCTGTTACTAGTTCATGCCTGACACTTGTTCGATATCACTGTAAAATTGGCCTAGACGGGGACGTTACATGATAGACATAGGCGTGATAGGGCGCTAGTATAACTCAAACTGTAACGATACAATCAAGCAATGCATAACAAGAACAAAATTTAAGCTGCGTTAATGTAAGACCAATTATCTAAAAAAATTATCGGATTTATCCAGCTTTGCTTCATCAGAGTCATTCTCCATTTTGATAACATTTTTACAATCAATTGACGATGTACAGATGTAAACAAGATCACCAACGAGTGCAACCACCGATGCAGGCGAAATGTCAACATCCGGTACATGCTGGCTGAACTATTTACATCGATGTTGTCTAGTTTAATGAAAATTTCGATCATAAGTTAATGACTGATTTGTATGGCGGAAATTCTTTACGATCAAATTTTCCGTCATTAACTTTTACGAGTGTCTTAGTGGGATGTGTTTTATGATTGAAATCAGTTAATAGTTGATTGATCCCTTGATGCCTTGATACCAGATATAGGGAATATAGAGGCATTGCCTGATTATTTATTTTGGTCTTAACAAATGAGCTATATATTTTGTTTATGAGCTCATAATCTTAGTGAACATGCTTATTCACTACACAGCCCTATATCACTTGGAGGCGCCTGTGTGGTCTATCTGGTAGCCCGTTGGATCAAAGATCACTACCTCCTGAGTTCGAATCCCGGCGTGGGTATGTCTGAAGGGTGTTTCATATTTAAGTTCGCCTCATTACCTATGGAAGTTGTTAGGCCCATTTAGCTTACCATGCGCACAAAAGTGGCCGTGAAACATCAATCATCAACATTTGGGCGGAAGTGGTCGGCAAAGTGGGCATTGGTAATGTTTATACATGGTGTTTTCTTTTTGCACACACACACATACACACACACACACACACACATATATATATATATATATATATATATATATATACAGAGAGAGAGAGAGAGAGAGAGAGAGAGAGAGAACAAAATCACATGGAAACACACACAGAAACTAAAAGCGAATTAGTTGGATCCCACAGGCTGATCAGTAGCTCAGACACACGTATGGGTTTATGCATATATGTATCCATATGTGGAGGTAAAACACATTTTATATTTAGATTGATTCATATATAGTTTTATTTAGATTAAGATTTACGGAGGTAGAGGTCTCAAAGGATGTTTAGATATGTGGATGTTCAGTGACTGTGCCTTTCTATATGTATCATAAAGCACTCATTGTGTGGTATATAATTTTACACTAGAGCACCTTTCCATGGTTGCTGCTGGTTGATGATACTGCTAAATAATAACTGGGTGTTTGTGGTTTTGATGTATCATCATTAAAGATAGACTATATAAAAATTGAAATTTTATGAAAAAGCATATAACACAATTCTGATATGTATGCATACGTGTTTGGGGGAGAGGGATACGCGCGCTACCTGGATAGAAAATAAATTATAAATAGCTTCCGATACCATAACTGTCTACTTTACTCTAAATGTCACTTTTCTAATAGGAAATAACCAGAGGTTTTATCAGCTTCAAGATCACGTCATGAACCATTGCACTTTTTCATGCGCCTATTTCTGGCCGTACACCATATGATTTCCCCCCATCACATCAATCTTTCATGCGTGCATATTTTGCAGCATTAAATTAAATTAAAAATGACATGATCACAATCATGAAATTATATTAAATAACAATGCATTGGAAAACTTCAGGCTTGTACAAAGAGATTGCTTCACAAAATCTGTAACTTTTCTATAGCTCAGACGTAGTTTATTAATCTGTCACCGGGATACAATTTGAATGTTGCACGTATAATAAAATATACAGTCATACCCCGGCATATGTCATTTTGGTACAGGACCTAATGCCTTATAAATGCTTCAAAATGTCTTTCAATGTAAATATTTTATTATAAATACATTTTAATGGGTTTATTTTGTGCATTTACTGTGTTTTAAATTGTTTTTAGGATCGTTTATCTTAGGTTGGCGTAGGCCGAAATGACACAAACCGGAGTATTACTGTAATTGGAAATGTTTGCTTTTTGTCATAGTTCACAGATGAGGTCAGCAATATCCGTACAGGAACTATCGCCCCATCCGTTATCTAACCACCGAAACACCATTACACAGTATTCATTCTGTTCCCAGTTGTTTGGATCGCCAGTGACCCAGTTTTGATACATGATCCCCAATCCATCGGAGTAATATCTGATGTCATCTACAACGTTGCTGGTTTGTGGCCTGTACATTCCCAACCAAATGTTGTTGTCATCTACTAAAAGAATAATATGATAATGGACATTTGGGACAAGGAAACAAGCTAGAAATATTTCAATTTAAAACTAAGTCGTTATTATTTATTTGCTAGCTAATTATTTAAATCGGAGAAGCTGAAATTTAAATTATCCAGTGAACAAAAGCAAGCAATTACACAGCAACGAATAACGTAACACAACAATTCAATTGAGCAAAATATAAGCATCAACAATCTGCCCAAAACATCTTCATTTTATCATTTCTAAGGGAGTGTTTTAATACAATAAACCCTTAAGGTACCCCTTCTCCCTCGAGCAGATACTCAAGACAAATATTTTAGATACTGACATACCATCGATCCTCAAAATGGTGTCCATCTGGATCTGATTTCTAGGTTCTACAGGCGTCGCCTCTGGGTGTAAAGTCTTACACGCTCGGACAGTATCAGATCCCAGGATTGAATTAATGGCTCGAGATGAATAACACTTCATGACGTTTTCTTGCCACGCAAATCCTGTGGGACACGGTGCTATAAATGTCATTGAAACAAATGTCTATTAATTATCATAATAGAAGTTATAATTGTAATATCAACAGCAGCATAAACAACTTTACTACTATCATCATAAAGAGTAAAAGCTGAAGTATTATTAATTATTTATATACACAGGTTTTCTTATCAATAATACTAGTTAACATTACAAATACAGTTATACAGTTTATATATGTATATATATATATATATATATATATAGAGAGAGAGAGAGAGAGAGAGAGAGAGAGAGAGAGAGATGAGAGAGAGAGAGAGAGAGAGAGACTTTAAATTTAATCTTCTGTTTAGCATCTTACCAAACAGTGTTACTGAGTCTTTTTCGATCAAGCGATTGGTGTCTATAATACCTTTATAGATTTTACACATGCCAAACTTGTCATTAAACCAGTCGATGCTAAATGATGAACATTCAAAGTACTGACGACATAATCTGAAAGTAAATAAGACGCAATTAGCATTTTAATTTAATTTTAATATTGAAATGCGTGGTTGAGGTCGACTAAAGTCATCATTGACTAGCGACATGGCACCATAAGTATCCAAAGACTTTCAAGTAAAACGCGATAAAAGAAAGGCAAAGTTTAGCATAAGGAATACATACACAATGGGTTTTTATTTCAATTGTGGAAACAAAATTAAACATTTGACTTCAGTAACAATATAAACAGTGGCGGACCTACAATTTTGGGATCCTGAGGCTTGAACTGTTATGCGGGCCCCTTCGCAAACAGCGACAATAAGGCAAAATCCAACAAGTTTCAAGGGGCTTTGTTTCCATTGCAAGGACCTCGAGGCCCAATATGGCGTCCTTGTAAATTGGCCATAAAATGAGCCCTTCTCACCAGCAAACGATGTATGGGTAACGACTGTAATTCTCTTCAATTGGATTGTTCCATGACAAATCATCACAAACGTTTTAAACATTTAACCACTACATCTCAGATTTTGACTACAATTGCTGTACTGTGTTATTTCTCATGCCTAAGTCACTGATGTGTATAATACGATATATAAATGCATTATGCATCACATAAGAATGAAATAAAAGATAGCAAAGACCATATTTAATATACTCTTTTATTTTAGACACATATAAGAATACATACTACACGAAACACATTTTACAAGAACAAAAATTATGTTCTTTGTAGCCACATATTTGTGTCATATGAGAACTTCATTGGAATGCCATTTTTGGATAACGAATTTAAGAGCTCTTCAAGCCAGTAGACCGAAAATGGTTCTTTATAATTGAAATTCCTATCGGCTTCATAGCTCGTGATAGACATCGCCAAGTAAAACTTAAGCGCAGTAGCTATATTAGGGAACACTTCAATTATAAGTTACTCACAAATAGGCGCTGTATTTTAGATGATGTGTTTTCTTCTGTCTGTCTGTAAATATTCGTTGAACTAATAACACTTGTTTACTAATTTGTGGTTATTATCATCTTCTCAGTGTGATATTGTACGTTTATGTGGGGCTAATACTCTTGCATAAAAGGAATTACCAAGCAATCATAAAGTTGATTTAGAAATTTCATCCTAAATTTGTCAGCTCCTACCAAAGAAGCCCTACCACTCGTTCCATCTGAAGATATCTTTATAATGATGCCTCTGGAAGCATCATAATAACTTCAGGCGATATCTTCACACAAGCTTTTTGTTTTTGATTCAGTGTCTGCAATCCTATCAGCATTCTTTGTATCTTATTTACATTCAGCCTTTTCTTTTTGAATATTCAAAAATATATTTGACCCTTTGTCAAATACTTATATATCCATTTCGATGGTCCAGACAGCTCCACTGTGTACAAAAAGCAAACAGGTCCAGGAAAAATCTAAAATAGTCAACAACTTCATACCCAGTAGATAATGCCCTTTCTCCAACAAGATTGAGGTGAATGGTATATGGTAAACAGTGTGCATCCCTGTTAATATTTTTAAAGTGTGTTTGAAGCCATTTCTCTGAGCCCTTCATGGTAGGTGCATTACTGAAGGACTGACTCCGTATATCTTCAAGTAAAGGTTTATGTTCACCTAGGAAATATATTTCGGTGATAAAAGAATTGAATTCAGTGGCGCACCTAGTACAGGGGTTGGGCAATCTCGTAATCAATGTACAAAGAAAATTTCATCAACCAACTATCGGATGTAGTGGATACTTAGGCTAATATCTTTGGACGAAAAGGGGTTATTAAAACAATGGGCCAAGGCTTTCTCCGAATTGTTACTATTTTCGAGGATAATCTGATGTTTATATATTATTTTGTTCACAAGACTTAGAACAGTCGTTTGATCAACATTTTATATTTATGTCTTCAACTTGACTAAATCAGGAGTATCTCTAAAATGAAGTAAGCTAACATTCAAGTCAATGCAGATCAATATGGAAGTAAAGCTCCTTACAAAATATCTCAGTAAATCAGTAAATTATTCTTTTCAATCGACCTGTATTTCATTCATAAAATAACCTTAGTAGAAACTAGCTGTTTTCAGAAGGGTACATCGATGTTAATAAGGATATTACCCTATAGTATGGAAGACAGAGCAATAACCCTTGACCAGTTGTCTTCCTGGCGTCGGATGACAAATTCTCACATGTGATCAACAACAATACCAAATCAATTCGTCTACTCGGAATATTTACCGTTGACATTTGTATAATGGCCAAGGTCCTTCTCTAACTAGAACTGAATCAGTGTATGTTTTGTTCTGTATCTCATAGAATGTTTATCTGTGACAATTGTCATCAGATGGACAAGTAGTTATCTCGACAATATAGGATATAAACATCAGATGACGAAACACGACCAATAGCTCCATAGTCGGGATTAACAAATGAGACATGGTCTTCCTGACGACGACCATTGCCTTCTTCTATACTGAATTATTTATTGCCCATACAGGTCTCGACAATTCGTCAGCTTGGTTGGTCGTTGTCAATGACTCCCATATATATCATTAATAAGTATTTAGACAGAAGGTAAAATTACACTTCATTTGCCAACAGAATGTGATATTTCAATGTACAATGACCGTGATAATCCGACAACATGAAAATGTTGTCAACTATTTCCGCTAGTTCAGTCATGACCGACACATCGATGCGTTGTCAGTAATGCTTAATTAAACCCGTTCATACGCGATAATTGCTATATCGTAACCAATTACAACCGTCCTTGACATACACACCGACACAAGATGCTTCCATTGCCTGTGGCTCATACCCGTTCAAAATTAATAAGTATTTAGACAAAAGGTAAAATTACGTTTTATATACAAAGTCATTAAATGTTAATAGGGATGTAAATAGTATTACCTAAACATAAAACAAAGACGCCATTGTCAATTCAAAGCCCGCCTTTGTGTTGTTTTCTACATCCAACAATTGTCCGACCACATTGATAAAGCTATTGTGTGTAAGAGACTTAGAATGTACCAATTACTGCATGTTCCCAATTTCTTCAGTGGAGAGCCCCTACATCCCCACTTCCAAAAGAGAAGGGCCACTACTGTGTTAGTGTGACTACCACTACCCCATAACTAGCCCTTCACTACTCCCTACTCATGTATTGTGTGTGTATGTGTTTGTATGTTTGTGTATGAATGTGTATGTGTGTATGCATGTATGTGTGTGTGTTTAAATATATAATGTAGCACTTCAGATAGCAAAATCATTCGGAAATCAGTGCATCCAAGTACACATAAAGCACACTGATCGAAAGTGACCTCCATCTGGTTCTGATCTAAAACAAAATCCTGTTTCGGGCACAGTTTGTGGTTGGTCCAAGAGGAGTGGAGCTGGCACAATGACCAGAATCAACTTGATGATGTCGTAATAACAGTAAATTATGACGAGGAAGCTGACTTACATAAAACCTTCCGGTAGCCACACTCAGACTAGAATTTGAACCGTGATGCTAGAAAACTATACACTAAAGTGGTACTGGGTAAGCCACGGAGACGTTAAGAAAGAAAGAAGATCTATTAAACCAAAAAGTTAGTGGTTTAATACTTCATCGTACGGATATCTGAAATCTGACCCATAATATTGTATATAGTATAACCATACATTACTACCAATAATCTACCATATCATTATTTGTCCTCAGTAATTATTGTTACACGTTACATGACATAACCTAAAGTATCACACATACCAGTCAATGTTAGATTTGAAACATTAAACGATTTAAATAAATTTAATAAACTGATCAATAATTCCCCGATCATTTTAAGATTGTGTGTGTGTGTGTGTGTGTGTGTGTGTGTGTGTGATATATATATATATATATATATATATATATATATATATATATATATATATAGTAAAAGTTGGTTATAAATAACTAGGATATATTTGCTTAGAAGGAAGTGATTTTTCGGTCCCAACAGCATGGAATCAATATAAATCGCGCTAGCTATAACGAAATACGATGTTGGTAATAGCAATTGTCAGTCAGTCCAACGCCCGTTGTGATAATTGCAACCGTAAATACAACAACCCATGTGACAGATGGCACTTCAAAAGGTAGTGTGGCGTATGATAAACTGCGAACTTTGAATTGGCTTGCTAAATTGTTTAAATAGAGACAATTTTCTATCATTAAGTGAGCTCCGGTGACCTAGCGGTTAAGCACCCGGCACTTAGTACCAACGGTCACAGGTTCGAACCCCGTAAGAGGTCGAGACTTTTCCAGGGATTAATTTCTCGGATCAAAACATCATGGGTGGCTGACCACGTTAAATGGCGCTGCTGTCTCCACTGAATTATTTAAAATAAAGGGGGGACGTTAAAACCCCCTGAGGACGTAAAACACTCTGGCAGTGACCACCCTCAGGGTATTTCGGCTCCCCTCCCCAAGTAAGCGACAGCCTGGGGATTCTCCCCGAACAACGAAGCCATCAGTAATTAACGTTAAATTGCCATCATCAGAATAACAGAAACCAACACCAGGTGGATGTGCTCAATAGGCGACAGCCAGGGGTCTCTATCCCAAACCTCAACAATACAATCAGTAATTAAACATAAAAATGACTAGCAAACATAAACCAGTATCTCTTGACACAAAGTTGCAAGTTCTTGACGAAGTTGACAAAAAAGTGAAAGCTAAGACTCAAATTGCTAAAGAATATAGTGTTCCGTATATCACACTGTCAACATTGTTGAAGAATAAGATACCATGAGAACAGTTCACGGAAATGAGTGTGCAAAACTCAGTATCTATCTTCAGTCATTGCTTTACACGCAACTATTTTTTTTTTTAATTTTACATGGAGAATGTGGAAATAAAATATGAAATTAATTGTTGGTTTTCATCATCCATTCAGACAACGAGAACACATTTTCTCCATGTCTTAATAAAACAGGGTTATCAATTCATCAATTATCGCTCATGCATTGGTAACTAATTTGAAAAATGAGATAAAATGAAATACCAGTATAACAAAATAAATTCTCAGTCCCCTTGAATTTCGTTATAACCAACTTTTACTCTCTTCTTCTTCTCTCTCTCTCTCTCTCTCTCTCTCTCTCTCTCTTATATATATATATATATATATATATATATATATATATATATATATATATATATATATATATTATATATATATATATAAAGCAGCATAATTTATCATTTCTTGAAACACATCTGTCTGTTGGTCTGTCTATTGACAACCTTCCACTCATTAAATAATAAAACATGACAAGTATTTCAACACGGCGATGGATCCTAGATGTACTACTTGATACAATAAACATGTAAGTTTTCCAGATGCTGACCTTATTCTGAGTTCGAATAACTAAACAAATCCTACGTAAGTCGCAAATTGTTCTCCAACCTCACTGAAAAATTAGAAAGTCGTTTGATCACCATTTTATGCTTAGGTGTTATTACTGTAGATATCCGGCTTAATTAAGACAGGAATATCTCTAACATGAAGTAAACTAATCTTCAACGTTTTCATAATGAACATTCAAGTAAAATTCTTTTCGACGTTGTCTCAATCCTTAGTGGTAAATGCTTCATCATGCTTCGATGTTCCCGGTGTACTATCAAACCAATACACCGGTTTATCACTACCATCCTTTGGATCCAATACCAGATAATATTCTAGTAAATCGACCTGTATTTGCTACATAAAATAACCTTAGGGGAATCTGACTATTTTCTGAGGGGTACATCAGTGTTACTAAGGAAGTTACCCTATATACAACCCTTGACGAGCTGTCTTACTGGCGGATGATGACAATTTATCATACGTGACCATCTCTGTCGGTGCATTGTTGGACGTACTACTTGGGACTGCGACAGACTGGAGAATGGCTTCCGGTTGTTTAGTTGCTTTATCCCGCTATCAATCCGAATGAATATTGAAATTACCTAAGCTCGGTACATGAGCGGACATTTTATCTGAACGAATCCGGGTTTTTTTCTCTGTTGGATAAAATCATCGGCTAATGCCAATGCCAATACAAATAACAATTCACTATTTTATCAACAATAGAGTGCTCAAGTATTGTTGCCGGTTACCCATTGTCAGTGTATCGGAGATCTACAGATAGCTGAGCTGTATCATATCTAAACGATGTTTCAGCTGATCAGCCCATTTACGTTGTGAGCAACCCTTCAGTGATACGATCGGTGTGTGTTCGTGTATGCGTGCGTGCGTGCGTGCGTGCGTGTGTGTATGTGTGTGTGCGCGCGCGCGCGTGTGCGTGTGGTCACATGAAATATGATAGTAATGTTAATATTAAGAGTCCTTGTCACCCAGTAAAATGTATGCAATTATTAAACATTCTAGTAGATGTAAACTTTAACCTGGAAGCTGATTTATTTTGTGTTAGTAGTAGTAGTAGTAGTAGTAGTAGTAGTAGTAAGAGTAGTAATAGAAATAGTAGTAGTAGTAGTTATTGTTGTTGTTGTCATCGTTGTCACCAGTATTGTTGTTGTTATCGTTGTTATCGTCGTTTTTGTTGTTGTTGTTGTTGTTGTTATACCAGTGAATGGTTTAGTAGTGGAATGGAACGGACATGTTTATTTTTAAAACAAAACAAAAATTACAACAATAACAACAACAACAATAGCAATCACAAATCAATTCGTCTACTCGGAATATTTACCTTCGACATTTGACTAATGGCCAAGGTCCTTCTCCAACAAGAACTGAATCATCGTATGTTTTGTTCTGGATCTCATAGAATGTTTGTCTGTGACAATTGTCTTGAGATAGACAAGTAATTATCTCGCCAATATAGGATACAAACATCAGATGACGAAACACGACCAATAGCTCCATAGTCGGAATTAACAAATGAGACATGGTCTTCCTGACGACGACCGTTGCCTTCTTCTATACTGATTTATTTACAAAGCACACAGGTATCGATCATTATTCAGCTTGTTCGTTGTCAGTGAGTCCCATTGTTTATAATCTAGCAAACACTAGTGACTACATTGTCCCGTTGGCTCTGTTTTATATATATATATATATATATATATATATATATATATATATATATATATATATATATTACAGGGTTGGGGCGATTACTGGACCAAGGTAATCGATTACGATTACTATGATTAGGATTACATTCATTCTGAATGTAATCGATTACGATTACAATTACAATGTAATAAATCATGATTACATTCATGTATATTGCACAAACATGAATGTGATTCTTCATCAATATTCACTCAGTTACATGTATAATGCCGCTAAAGAAACCAACAAATGTCTAGTTATATATGAACTAGTGGTGGTTGGTTGTCATGACGACAACATCACAGCTGGACGGATTTAAAATGTAGAAAAACATCCAATTTTCACAAGGACATTAAAGTACTAATATTCCATTTAAATACATTATCTTTTCAGTCTTAAATTATTGGTATGTTTTAAAATTATATTGTTCTTCTATATCTCCACCACCCCCCAAATCTGTACTTCGACCTTTGATCTCCGTCTAATCCCCACTTTTCTCATCCCGTATGTCAACCTGGGAGGGGGGGGATCTTATAACGTTGTTTATGTTTACTAACGCATGTGTTAATTTAATTGGCTTCTTGTCATCTGACTGCTGGTCAATCAGGGTCGTTTGGAGCTGTAGTTAAAACAACGATGTCACAAAAAAGCCATGCACGATTGCTACGTGTATCTAGCTTGGGCTTAACCGTGTGAAAACAATATGAGTTAATCTGAAATGCCTGTTTATATGACTTATTATAATAATGGCAACATCTGAAACAGTGTGTGAACACATTTTCCTTTCAAGCTCGTAGAACCAATAAACTGACAAATCGTCATGTGTATTAATATGACAGCAGTCCCTCAATGGGTAAATAAGTTCTATTGTTACCTTTGCCGTACATACTAAACCACGTCTCTGGCATGATCTAACATGTTATTATTCAAATATCTTGTGTAATCGCGAAAGTAATCGCTAATTTCGATTACCTTTACAAACTAATCGAATACGATTACATTGTATCTGGAAATGGTGATTACGATTACTTGAGATCATGTAATCAATTACAACCGATTGCGTTTACAGATTACGATTACCCCATGCCTGATGTGTGTGTATATATATATATTTATAATATATAATAGAGAGAGAGAGAGAGAGAGAGAGAGAGAGAGGAGAGAGAGGGGAGCAATTTTTATCTCCAAGATTATTCTCTTTGTATACAGACGACCTCATTACACTATTAGCTGATACGCAAGTTGGTTGTTATGTTGATAGTATATGTTATAGTGTGTAAATGACTTTTTTATGCAGACGACATGTGTTTATTTGCCCGTCCGCCACTGGTCTACAGAAACTTATTGATGTATGTCAACAATGTGGTTTTGTACACGATATAGAATACTATCCAGCTAAATCTGTTTCCATGACTTCCTAAAAGGTATAAACTGTCAATTTCCTCATTAAGCATGAAACAAGTGGATGCGCATTGCGTCAAATGACACCACCCGAGCTATTTTTAAAGCGTAAGAGATCAATTACTTGTTATCCTATGCAAACACTGTAAAATGCAGGAGTCCTGTTTGCACCGATTGCAGATCGAAATCAAAATATAATTGTGTTTGCGCGTTGGACACATAGTTTGTCCTTATCTCCCTCCCCTGGTATCGCTGCCTTTTCTTTTTGTCAATCCGCACTTTAGTCTATTTCCTGTCAAATTGTTATATACAAATTTATAGGTGTGTGTGTGCGCGCGTGTGTGTGTGTGTGCATGTGCTTACGTATGTTCTAGTATGAATATGTATGAATGAGTATGCCATCTTTTTTCAGACATTAGCCATGTTTTGTTTATTTTATTTTAATTCAGTTGTGTGCAGGTAGGAAGACAGCCAGTATGGTTATATATGTCTTTCCTCCGTTACTATATTCTACTATGTAATTTATTGCGTGTGAAAGGAAATTGTAAATAAATATCTTGTCTTGTATCTTGTCTATCAACACAATTGATACATATGAAGCACGGATGCGTAAGGCATATTTCATAATTCGCCAAATGTTGTTGTCGTCTACAAATAATATTGTTACTTGTATTAATACCAACACATGATTGCGATATAACTAGATGTGGCTGCAGTGGGATAATTCTTTATATATTTGTTATAACTATTGAATATTTCATACTATATTGACAAATGTTTCTGCTATTGTAATATAGTCATTTAGAATGTTTTTTCTATTGTAATTAAGTCTTTTTATGTTACGTTTGTATGAGTGTACGTAATAACATATATCTATCTATATATCTATCTAACTATTATATATATATATATATATATATATATATATATATATATATATATATATATATATGTTGTATATGTATATATTCATGTATATGTATATATACTGTTTCATTCGGCTTCAGTATGTAAGACACACCGAAATGTTGTCAGTAATTAACCCACCCACCCGCGATAATTGCCATAACATAACAAATTACAATCGTCCTTGAACATACACGATACTTCCATTGTCTGTGATTATCTCATAGCCAATCATAATGATTCATGGCTAATTACAAACACAAATGTGTAATATTTTCAAAGAGCCACTCATAAGTTAATCAGATGGACAAAGTGACATGACTATTTCTTTAAAATGTATGTAATTAACAAGGATCAACATGAGCAATGGCTTCAATGCCATTCCGTACCATTGCGCAAGGCTATTGCATATTGGTTTAAATACGGAGGTGAAAATTACTTGCTATCAAGTGAGCTCCGGTGGCCTAGCGGTTAGGTACCCGGCACTTGGTGCCAACGGTCACAGGTTCTAACCCCTCAAGAGGTCGAAACTTTTCCAGAGATTAATTTCTCGGCTCACAATATCGTGGGTGGCTGATCCACGTTAAATGGCGCTGCCGTCTCCACTGAATTATTTAAAGGGGAACGTTTTCTCAACTACTCCAACATATATAGTTGATATATATGTGCCGAATAAGCGACAGCCTAGGGATTCTCCCCGAACAACAAAGCCATAATTAACCTAAACGTTCTCACAATTGCTGTGATCTGACTTGGGTGTTCTGCTTCCAAACTCCACCACCGTACTTGATTCGCTTTTTGTTGCTTGGCGGCTTTGGGACTGGTGAAACACTACACATGTCTCAGCATGATAATTCGTCGCTCTGGATTAAGTTCCCTTAATAATCATCCTCGTTGGCCACATGGGTAGAGTGCGAGGCTATTTACCTATGGCTATGGTCATTCTGTGCGGGAAGTCGCAGGTTCGCGCTTCCACTATAGTGGAGGAGTTTTTTATCCAGCCGGGTGTGTGTGTGTTTTTGTTTAGCTGAGTATAATAAGGAACTACAGATGTATTACTGGTATAACCATCTAGGTGTACATAAGTAAATTTTGGTATCTGGTAGCTGAGTTAGCAAAATTATTCGGAAACCAGTTCATCCAAGTACACATAAAATATACTGATCGGAAGTGACCTCCATCTTATTCTGATCTGCAACAAAACGCCTTATTCTGAACCAGACTGCTGATTTGTCACGAGCACAGTTTGTTATTGGTTCGAGAGAAGTGGAGCTGGCAGAATGACCAGTATCATATTGATGATGTCGTAATAATAGTAAATTATGACGAGAAACTGGCATACATTAAACTTAACTGTCCGGTAAACGCGGCAGCTCCAGATGAACTAAAACTTTTTTCATGGCAAGTTAATGTTAAAACTTGATGTCAACGGTTGCACAGTTAGACTAGAATTTGAAGCCTGGTGCTAGAAATATATGCACTAAAGTGGTACTGGGTAAACCACGGAGACCCTGATAAGGAAATAAGATATATTAAACCAAGAAGTTGGTGGCTTAATAGTGTGTCGCTTCGCACGCATCTCTGAAAACTGACCCATAATATTGTATATAGTATAACCATATATTACTACCAATAAGGTACCATAGCATTATTTTTCCTGAGTAATTACTGTTACAAATTACATGACACAAGCAAAATAAATCTCACACGCCTCCCAATGTTAAATTTGAAACGTTAAACGTTTTAAATAAATTTAATAAACTGATCAATAATTCCCTGATCATTTTAAAAGCAGTCGCCGTCGGAACAAAATATATCTGTTATTTATTGATTCTAACGTGGAAACATTGACCTATCTGCGTCCTGTATTATTCATACTCTGTGTTTTGTGTAGATAACTACTCGGTCATCTGATGATCATTGTCACAGAGAGATATTCTATTATATCTACAACAAAACATTCGCTGAAATAATTGTAGTCTGGGAAAGAATTGGGCCGCTGGATAAACATGTTATACTATTGAGAGTCCACGTTTTGTGTTTACTTGTGTGTACTATTTAAACTAGAACAGAGAGGAGAATAAACAGAAATCGAATATTTGTTGGTGTTAAAAAGGACAATCGTAGCAAATATATTATAGTATGATCGTGATGATAAGACGTCTACTACAATATCGAACTAATGTCAACACTTCGATTGCAACTATGACGATAATAATGACCACAGTGACGACGAAGATGACGATCATGACAAAGATCAATTCTATGGTTCACGACGTTTCTATCATCTAATATGTTTATAATGTTAATATCCGAAACACTGTAGTGTCTTCTTCAAGAAGGTATATAAGGTAGCGAATTTCAATTAAATGATATTCATCTCATGTAGTGTAGCGGTAGCCAAAGTGTATGGAGGGTTGGTCAAAAAATAAATATATATATATATATATATATATATATATATATATATATATATATATATATATATATACTTTAAGGCAATTAGAGAATAAAACTAAACATTAGTGTAACTTGTTGATATATAGAGATATATTTGAGTCAGTATTTTGCTAACGAAAGGTTATGGGAACATATCCCTATGGACTTTAAGGCGCTGGCGCAGGTGTTATGCTTTTATTCAAACGGCAATTATAATTCCAAACTACTTAAAAATATATTAATTGCATGTATAATATATTTACAGTTATAAAGTAATTACTTTTATAATTACATTACAAAATAAAGTAACTATTCTCTATTATTGGCACAAAACCAGGCTTTATGTTATGAACACTACAGCCAAAATCGATTAGTCAACTTCTCGCCTAAAATAGAAAAGTAAAATATTACTACGAAGTATAATTGAATAATATAACCATAAATCAGAATAAATTCAGATCAATACTCATTGCAGCAATACAACACGACTCAACCCTATAGCAGCGACCGGTTTCAACATAATAATGTCTTGATCAGTTTGCATAGAATGTCTAATGTTATCTTGTCTCGCTAAAGTTTGGGGTCGAGACCCCTGGCTGTCGCCTATTGGGTATAACCAATATTACTGTATCATATTACTCGAGTGTTATATAGCCAATTTTCACTAGGAAGCCACGAACTAAGCCTTTGGATCTTTTTAACAAAGGAGGTTTGATATTTAATCTCTTTGTTCTAGTTGTGAACTTACATAACCGGTGTTTAGAAAACATGCCAATGCCCATTGAAGAGAATTAATCTGTTCGTACAGGTGTGAAATAGCCCGTCATAATAAGAAAATAAACTTACAATATTCTTCAAACGAATTAGTCGTTGCTTCTCATGTGACAATTGATATTTAGATATTTCATTGCTTTACAAACATAGACCACCCAATCTACTCGTTCTTTCTCCCTCCAGAAGCTAGAAAATGAACGAACCAAGTAAGCCAGCTCCCCAAAATCTTTAAGGTCAACCAAACGAAAGAAAGAAAGCGAGAAAAACTTTGTTTTCTGCCAACAGGAAATCAAAAGGCTTTTCTCTCTGAAGAAACAACTGTGGGACACATGATGCAAGAAATTAGCTGAAATGAGATCAACACAAATCTGGTAAGAGATTAAAAAGATAGAATGGTCTACCCCAACATCCAAAACTGTAAATCCAAAACTTGAAGCTATCGGACTCGCTGACCATTTCACAACCAGAGCAGACCAGACTACTCTACCCAGAACATCATCACAGCCCTCAAACAACAATTAACACTATGAGAATCCAATTTAGCAGCAGCAAAACAGAAAAAGCCAGAAACGAACAGGCTGTTTACCTTCCACAGAACTTCAGACCGTACTTAGAATACATAGACAGACAGTCCTTGGATACGACGGCTTTACCTATACCTTCTACGCCAAAGCCCCACGTTCCTTGGAGAAAAGAATCATCAATTTATTCAACCAATCCTGGACTGAATGAAAACTACCAGAACAATGGAAGACGGCAATAGTCATCCCTGGAGAGAATGATCCTAGCAGGACTAAAAATATCTTCGGATTCGCCAAAGACAGATCCACACTAGACACTATCGTTCGTTTAGTAACCTAGATCACAGCCAGAAAATGCTTCAAAAGAACCAAACCAGTGTTTGTCGCCTTCATGGATCTGGACAAGCGCGTTGATCATCTTTCCAGGCTAGACTCACTTATCTCCCTGGGCATATCTCGGAGGATCATCACATGGATAGAAAGCTTTTTAACAAACAGAAAGATAAATGTAAAGATTCAAAGAACCTTCTCCGACCCCCATGATCCCACCGCTGGATGTCCTTAGGGTTCAACAATATTCCCCACATTCTTCAACGGTCTTGTCGCCCTACGCCTGACAGTCCCTTGTTCTGATTTCACACAGAAGTTGCTGAGCACATAAAGTCCAGAACGCCCTAAATGTAGTAGACAAAGCAATCAACAGCTTAGGCTTATACTTCTCTTCAGCTAAGACCAAGACCATGACTTTCAACACATCTAGACAAAGTCATAAATTTAAACTCGGCCTACAATATTTAGAAATGGTCAACACTTATAAATATATCTGGATCATTAAATAATAAAACATGACAAGTATTTCAACACGGCGATGGATCCTAGATGTACTACTTGATACAATAAACATGTAAGTTTTCCAGATGCTGACCTTATTCTGAGTTCGAATAACTAAACAAATCCTACGTAAGTCGCAAATTGTTCTCCAACCTCACTGAAAAATTAGAAAGTCGTTTGATCACCATTTTATGCTTAGGTGTTATTACTGTAGATATCCGGCTAAACTAAGACAGGAATATCTCTAACATGAAGTAAACTAATCTTCAACGTTTTCATAATGAACATTCAAGTAAAATTCTTTTCGACGTTGTCTCACTCCTTAGTGGTAAATGCTTCATCATGCTTCGGTGTTCCCGGTGTACTATCAAACCAATACACCGGTTTATCACTACCATCCTTTGGATCCAATACCAGATAATATTCTAGTAAATCGACCTGTATTTGCTACATAAAATAACCTTAGGGGAATCTGACTATTTTCTGAGGGGTACATCAGTGTTACTAAGGAAGTTACCCTATATACAACCCTTGACGAGCTGTCTTACTGGCGGATGATGACAATTTATCATACGTGACCATCTCTGTCGGTGCATTGTTGGACGTACTACTTGGGACTGCGACAGACTGGAGAATGGCTTCCGGTTGTTTAGTTGCTTTATCCCGCTATCAATCCGAATGAATATTGAAATTACCTAAGCTCGGTACATGAGCGGACATTTTATCTTAACGAATCCGGGGTTTTTTCTCTGTTGGATAAAATCATCGGCTAATGCCAATGCCAATACAAATAACAATTCACTACTTTATCAACAATAGAGTGCTCAAGTATTGTTGCCGGTTACCCATTGTCAGTGTATCGGAGATCTACAGATAGCTGAGCTGTATCATATCTAAACGATGTTTCAGCTGATAGTAATGTTAATATTAAGAGTCCTTGTCACCCAGTAAAATGTATGCAATTATTAAACATTCTAGTAGATGTAAACTTTAACCTGGAAGCTGATTTATTTTGTGTTAGTAGTAGTAGTAGTAGTAGTAGTAGTAGTAGTAGTAGTAGTAAGAGTAGTAATAGAAATAGTAGTAGTAGTAGTTATTGTTGTTGTTGTCATCGTTGTCACCAGTATTGTTGTTGTTATCGTTGTTATCGTCGTTTTTGTTGTTGTTGTTGTTGTTGTTATACCAGTGAATGGTTTAGTAGTGGAATGGAACGGACATGTTTATTTTTAAAACAAAACAAAAATTACAACAATAACAACAACAACAATAGCAATCACAAATCAATTCGTCTACTCGGAATATTTACCTTCGACATTTGACTAATGGCCAAGGTCCTTCTCCAACAAGAACTGAATCATCGTATGTTTTGTTCTGGATCTCATAGAATGTTTGTCTGTGACAATTGTCATGAGAGAGACAAGTAATTATCTCGCCAATATAGGATACAAACATCAGATGACGAAACACGACCAATAGCTCCATAGTCGGAATTAACAAATGAGAAAAAAAAAAAAAAAAAAAAAAAAAAAAAAAAAAAAAAAAAAAAAAAAAAAAAAAAAAAAAAAAAAAAAAAAAAAAAAAAAAAAAAAAAAAAAAAAAAAAAAAAAAAAAAAAAAAAAAAAAAAAAAAAAAAAAAAAAAAAAAAAAAAAAAAAAAAAAAAAAAAAAAAAAAAAAAAAAAAAAAAAAAAAAAAAAAAAAAAAAAAAAAAAAAAAAAAAAAAAAAAAAAAAAAAAAAAAAAAAAAAAAAAAAAAAAAAAAAAAAAAAAAAAAAAAAAAAAAAAAAAAAAAAAAAAAAAAAAAAAAAAAAAAAAAAAAAAAAAAAAAAAAAAAAAAAAAAAAAAAAAAAAAAAAAAAAAAAAAAAAAAAAAAAAAAAAAAAAAAAAAAAAAAAAAAAAAAAAAAAAAAAAAAAAAAAGGGGGGGGGGGGGGGGGGGGGGGGGGGGGGGGGGGGGGGGGGGGGGGGGGGGGGGGGGGGGGGGGGGGGGGGGGGGGGGGGGGGGGGGGGGGGGGGGGGGGGGGGGGGGGGGGGGGGGGGGGGGGGGGGGGGGGGGGGGGGGGGGGGGGGGGGGGGGGGGGGGGGGGGGGGGGGGGGGGGGGGGGGGGGGGGGGGGGGGGGGGGGGGGGGGGGGGGGGGGGGGGGGGGGGGGGGGGGGGGTTTGGGCACATAGTTTGTCCTTATCTCCCTCCCCTGGTATCGCTGCCTTTTCTTTTTGTCAATCCGCACTTCAGTCTATTTCCTGTCAAATTGTTATATACAAATTTATAGTGTGTGTGTGTGCGTGTGTGTGTGTGTGTGTGTGTGTGTGTGCATGTGCTTACGTATGTTCTAGTATGTATATGTATGAATGAGTATGCCATCTTTTTTCAGACATTAGCCATGTTTTGTTTATTTTATTTTAATTCAGTTGTGTGCAGGTAGGAAGACAGCCAGTATGGTTATATATGTCTTTCCTCCGTTACTATATTCTACTATGTAATTTATTGCGTGTGAAAGGAAATTGTAAATAAATATCTTGTCTTGTATCTTGTCTATCAACACAATTGATACATATGAAGCACGGATGCGTAAGGCATATTTCATAATTCGCCAAATGTTGTTGTCGTCTACAAATAATATTGTTACTTGTATTAATACCAACACATGATTGCGATATAACTAGATGTGGCTGCAGTGGGATAATTCTTTATATATTTGTTATAACTATTGAATATTTCATACTATATTGACAAATGTTTCTGCTATTGTAATATAGTCATTTAGAATGTTTTTTCTATTGTAATTAAGTCTTTTTATGTTACGTTTGTATGAGTGTACGTAATAACATATATCTATCTATATATCTATCTAACTATATATATATATATATATATATATATATATACATGTTGTCAAATATTTTCGGCTAGTTCAGTGATGTAAGACACACCGAAATGTTGTCAGTAATTAACCCACCCACCCGCGATAATTGCCGTAACATAACAAATTACAATCGTCCTTGAACATACACGATACTTCCATTGTCTGTGATTATCTCATAGCCAATCATAATCATTCATGGCTAATTACAAACACAAATGTGTAATATTTTCAAAGAGCCACTCATAAGTTAATCAGATGGACAAAGTGACATGACTATTTCTTTAAAATGTATGTAATTAACAAGGATCAACATGAGCAATGGCTTCAATGCCATTCCGTACCATTGCGCAAGGCTATTGCATATTGGTTTAAATACGGAGGTGAAAATTACTTGCTATCAAGTGAGCTCCGGTGGCCTAGCGGTTAGGTACCCGGCACTTGGTGCCAACGGTCACAGGTTCTAACCCTCAAGAGGTCGAAACTTTTCCAGAGATTAATTTCTCGGCTCACAATATCGTGGGTGGCTGATCCACGTTAAATGGCGCTGCCGTCTCCACTGAATTATTTAAAATAAAGGGGAACGTTTTCTCAACTACTCCAACATATATAGTTGATATATATGTGCCGAATAAGCGACAGCCTAGGGATTCTCCCCGAACAACAAAGCCATAATTAACCTAAACGTTCTCACAATTGCTGTGATCTGACTTGGGTGTTCTGCTTCCAAACTCCACCACCGTACTTGATTCGCTTTTTGTTGCTTGGCGGCTTTGGGACTGGTGAAACACTACACATGTCTCAGCATGATAATTAGTCGCTCTGGATTAAGTTCCCTTAATAATCATCCTCGTTGGCCACATGGGTAGAGTGCGAGAGTATTTACCTATGGCTATGGTCATTCTGTGCGGGAAGTCGCAGGTTCGCGCTTCCACTATAGTGGAGGAGTTTTTTATCCAGCCGGGTGTGTGTGTGTTTTTGTTTAGCTGAGTATAATAAGGAACTACAGATGTATAACTGGTATAACCATCTAGGTGTACATAAGTAAATTTTGGTATCTGGTAGCTGAGTTAGCAAAATTATTCGGAAACCAGTTCATCCAAGTACACATAAAATATACTGATCGGAAGTGACCTCCATCTTATTCTGATCTGCAACAAAACGCCTTATTCTGAACCAGACTGCTGATTTGTCACGAGCACAGTTTGTTATTGGTTCGAGAGAAGTGGAGCTGGCAGAATGACCAGTATCATATTGATGATGTCGTAATAATAGTAAATTATGACGAGAAACTGGCATACATTAAACTTAACTGTCCGGTAAACGCGGCAGCTCCAGATGAACTAAACCTTTTTTCATGGCAAGTTAATGTTAAAACTTGATGTCAACGGTTGCACAGTTAGACTAGAATTTGAAGCCTGGTGCTAGAAATATATGCACTAAAGTGGTACTGGGTAAACCACGGAGACCCTGATAAGGAAATAAGATATATTAAACCAAGAAGTTGGTGGCTTAATAGTGTGTCGCTTCGCACGCATCTCTGAAAACTGACCCATAATATTGTATATAGTATAACCATATATTACTACCAATAAGGTACCATAGTATTATTTTTCCTGAGTAATTACTGTTACACATTACATGACACAAGCAAAATAAATCTCACACGCCTCCCAATGTTAAATTTGAAACGTTAAACGTTTTAAATAAATTTAATAAACTGATCAATAATTCCCTGATCATTTTAAAAGCAGTCGCCGTCGGAACAAAATATATCTGTTATTTATTGATTCTAACGTGGAAACATTGACCTATCTGCGTCCTGTATTATTCATACTCTCTGTTTTGTGTAGATAACTACTCTGTCATCTGATGACCATTGTCACAGACATATATTCTATTATATCTACAACAAAACATTCGCTGAAATAATTGTAGTCTGGGAAAGAATTGGGCCGCTGGATAAACATGTTATACTATTGAGAGTCCACGTTTTGTGTTTACTTGTGTGTACTATTTAAACTAGAACAGAGAGGAGAATAAACAGAAATCGAATATTTGTTGGTGTTAAAAAGGACAATCGTAGCAAATATATTATAGTATGATCGTGATGATAAGACGTCTACTACAATATCGAACTAATGTCAACACTTCGATTGCAACCATGACGATAATAATGACCACAGTGACGACGAAGATGACGATCATGACAAAGATCAATTCTATGGTTCACGACGTTTCTATCATCTAATATGTTTATAATGTTAATATCCGAAACACTGTAGTGTCTTCTTCAAGAAGGTATATAAGGTAGCGAATTTCAATTAAATGATATTCATCTCATGTAGTGTAGCGGTAGCCAAAGTGTATGGAGGGTTGGTCAAATAAACTATATATATATATATATATATATATATATATATATATATATATATATATATATATATATAAAACTTTAAGGCAATTAGAGAATAAAACTAAACATTAGTGTAACTTGTTGATATATAGAGATATATTTGAGTCAGTATTTTGCTAACGAAAGGTTATGGGAACATATCCCTATGGACTTTAAGGCGCTGGCGCAGGTGTTATGCTTTTATTCAAACGGCAATTATAATTCCAAACTACTTAAAAATATATTAATTGCATGTATAATATATTTACAGTTATAAAGTAATTACTTTTATAATTACATTACAAAATAAAGTAACTATTCTCTATTATTGGCACAAAACCAGGCTTTGTGTTATGAACACTACAGCCAAAATCGATTAGTCAACTTCTCGCCTAAAATAGAAAAGTAAAATATTACTACGAAGTATAATTGAATAATATAACCATAAATCAGAATAAATTCAGATCAATACTCATTGCAGCAATACAACACGACTCAACCCTATAGCAGCGACCGGTTTCAACATAATAATGTCTTGATCAGTTTGCATAGAATGTCTAATGTTATCTTGTCTCGCTAAAGTTTGGGGTCGAGACCCCTGGCTGTCGCCTATTGGGTATAACCAATATTACTGTATCATATTACTCGAGTGTTATATAGCCAATTTTCACTAGGAAGCCACGAACTAAGCCTTTGGATCTTTTTAACAAAGGAGGTTTGATATTTAATCTCTTTGTTCTAGTTGTGAACTTACATAACCGGTGTTTAGAAAACATGCCAATGCCCATTGAAGAGAATTAATCTGTTCGTACAGGTGTGAAATAGCCCGTCATAATAAGAAAATAAACTTACAATATTCTTCAAACGAATTAGTCGTTGCTTCTCATGTGACAATTGATATTTAGATATTTCATTGCTTTACAAACATAGACCACCCAATCTACTCGTTCTTTCTCCCTCCAGAAGCTAGAAAATGAACGAACCAAGTAAGCCAGCTCCCCAAAATCTTTAAGGTCAACCAAATGAAAGAAAGAAAGCGAGAAAAACTTTGTTTTCTGCCAACAGGAAATCAAAAGGCTTTTCTCTCTGAAGAAACAACTGTGGGACACATGATGCAAGAAATTAGCTGAAATGAGATCAACACAAATCTGGTAAGAGATTAAAAAGATAGAATGGTCTAAAGCCAGAAACGAACAGGCTGTTTACCTTCCACGAACTTCAGACCGTACTTAGAATACATAGACAGACAGTCCTTGGATACGACGGCTTTACCTACACCTTCTACGCCAAAGCCCCACGTTCCTTGGAGAAAAGAATCATCAATTTATTCAATCAATCCTGGACTGAATGAAAACTACCAGAACAATGGAAGACGGCAATAGTCATCCCTATCGCTAAACCAGGAGGAAAAGGCCACCGCCCCGTATCCCTATTGTCCACCCTCTCAAAGGTTATGGAAAGAATGATCCCAGCAAGACTAAAAATATCTTCGGATTCGCCAAAGACAGATCCACACTAGACACTATCGTTCATTCAGTAACCTAGATCACAGCCAGAAAATGCTTCAAAAGAACCAAACCAGTGTTTGTCGCCTTCATGGATCTGGACAAGCGCGTTGATCATCTTTCCAGGCTAGACTCACTTATCTCCCTGGGCATATCTCGGAGGATCATCACATGGATAGAAAGCTTTTTAACAAACAGAAAGATAAATGTAAAGATTCAAAGAACCTTCTCCGACCCCCATGATCCCACCGCTGGATGTCCTTAGGGTTCAACAATATTCCCCACATTCTTCAACGGTCTTGTCGCCCTACGCCTGACAGTCCCTTGTTCTGATTTCACACAGAAGTTGCTGAGCACATAAAGTCCAGAACGCCCTAAATGTAGTAGACAAAGCAATCAACAGCTTAGGCTTATACTTCTCTTCAGCTAAGACCAAGACCATGACTTTCAACACATCTAGACAAAGTCATAAATTTAAACTCGGCCTACAATATTTAGAAATGGTCAACACTTATGAATATATCTGGATCACTATAGACAACAGACTCACATTCACCCGACACGTGGCAGATACTAAATGACTCCAGATTCAACATGATCAAGGCAATCACAAATCTGAAGATTGGTGTCAACACCAACATGCCCATAACTCTGTACAAGTCCTTGGTACAGTCTGTTCTACTATACGCTGCTCCCGTCCTTCTACTGGCCTGCAGCCTTACAGTCCTTGGAAAGAATAGAGTCACACAACGCTACATCTCGGGGCTTCCCAATGATACAAGCTTCATTTTGGTAAATAGAGAATCAGAAATCTTGCCCATCCGACCTTTAATAAAGAAGGAAACAGGCGCATATCTCTTGAGAACTGCTATCATACCTATTCAGACCGACATTATACAAAGAATTCACGAAGAAATACAAAAAGAAGATGCCGAACATACTCCTGGCACATTCAACCATTTCATTGACAGATTCGTCTCTAATCAACTCGAATCGATCTATGCAGACCACACATCATCATCCAAGGATTGGTACCAGGCCACCATTATAGATGGGCATATCTACCTAAACCACACTCTGCCGGCACTGTCAACAAGCGTACAATCTGGTACATTATTTGTCAAACTGCCCATTCCACCCGATGTACCCGATGTTGCGTTTCTGAGAAACATTTTCAGAGCTTCAGGAGACATTCTATTTATGTTAAGCTATTTATTTCAACCTACTTGACCCTACATAACCCGAGATGCTGACATATTTAGTGTAAGCAGTGATACTACTATATTGGTACTGTTCTAAATAACTCTTAGGTTGAAGTATTTTTAAATGTTTATTTATTACGCTTGAAACTATATTGCCTGTTCTAGAAAACGGCTTCACTAGAGCTACGATGTCACTCTTTTCGGGTGATTTTAATATACCTTCCGAACGTTTTTTGTTTGTTTAACCCTGTTAGTTCTTTGAATCCCCGGTTATCAATCCAAAAGGTTTCTCGTTTTAATTTATTAATTCGGTCCTGCCAATAAGAACTTGTAATCGGTATTGAAATATAACCACCGAGAGATGGACGGTCGTAATCAGGAAGAGAGGAGTCATGTGCCTGCACTTTTAAATGCGTATATAAAGAAGAAAGTCCATGTTTTCTTTCAATTTTAAATCGGTGACCATTAGCTCGAGTGTATATGTGTTTGATGTTACATATAATAAAGGTGTTAATGTATCAAATTGATTTATGTTTCACTATACATTTTGCATTATGATTGTCATAAGTGTATTTTGATTACTGTAAATACATTATGAATAGTTTACTCTTGAAAACATTTATTTACGTTGGTCTCTAAGGTCTACTGGTATAAACACTCGCCCAGATGTTCTAAGGAACTCACATCAAATAACATTATTGCCAATTTTTTAGTTTTTTTGTTTTGCTGTGTCACGGGAAGTTCGTTATATTAAGGTTGTGGTCTACCATGTCACTTATCACAACAGCCACATGGACGATTGACGATTGATGTTTTACGGTCACTTTTGTACAACATCCATTCATTCTGAACACTTTATGATAAATAACATTCGCTGAAATACGTAACACTGTGTATTGTCCATTTATCAGAACTGGAGAACCATCTGGGGAGAAAAACTTTCAGTATTAACATCGTTAAAAATTGCGAATGTAAAATAATTACCAATGGCAGGTAATAATTCTTAATATAAATCATACTCAGTGTAGTCTATCACATCATAATAAACTCAATATTCCGTGTGTGTGTTTTATGTGTGTATAATAAGGCACAGGCACAGAGAATCTCGAACCGTGAATTCAAACTCTGGACGTTTCTTCAGGGGACTGAATCCAGAGTGGCGACTTTTCTTGCTGAGACATGTGTAATGTCTCACCAGTCCCTAAGCCGCCAAGCAAAATCAAAATATGAATCACCTACAGCCGTGGAGTTTGGGAGTAGAACACCCAAGTCAGATCACGGCAGTAGTGAGAATGTTTAGCTTAATTATCTAAGCAGCCCTATTTATAGGTATTTTTCAATTGCTGTATCTTTCTTCAAGGCAATATTATATAAACTATATAACCCAATTGTCACTGTCTTCAAAGATCAGTTTTTACAACGGGCAGGTGTCACGAAGCGACTACTATTAAAACTGTTTAGCTTAATTGCTATTAAAAGACTGACATCTGCGCTGAAGCAGACCGTAATAGCGCGTCATAGCTTCGGTACTGTTTGAACTGTTATCATTTCCAACCTGACCTAATGTCTGCTGTTCTAACTATTGTAGCAATAAAGTTCTTAAATGTTATTTATGACAAGCAGATTAGAGCTAATCTTGAATGCCATAGTACAAACTGGACATAACTGGACCTAGGAAAGATAATTCTATTCCTACATACAACCAAGGTGAATTTTATATGCAACTAAAGATATGATGCAGAAAGAAATTTCTCAGAGTTTGCCTTTATAAAGAACATATTTCGGTGTACTATGGCTGATTATTTATGTATATTGTCTCTAAAATGGCATTCCAATGAAGCTCTCATATGACAAAACTGTATGTGAATATATTGCTAGAAAGAACATGGTTTATGTTGTAAAATGCGTTTCACGTAGTATATATTCTTATATGTGTCTAAAATAAAAGATTATATTAACTGTGGTCTTTTCAACGTTTTAGATCTTTATTTTATGATGCATCATACATATATGCGTATATAGCGTTTCCATAATTTATATTTTTCCACCTCCCATAACCCCGTGCTATTTGAGCTTCAAGACCCTTTCAAGGGCAGCAAGGCTATTTGGCCCTCGTTGGATGTTTCCTTATTGCTGCTAGCTACCAAGAAGGTCCCATGGCAATTCAAGCTTCAGCGTCGCAAAACCTTTATCTGCTCCTGTGTATATTATTACTGAAGACAAATGTTTAATTTAGTTTCCACAATTGAAAAAAATGAACATTTTACACGTATTCATTTAGTCTACCTTTTCAGTGATTTTAAACATGCTATAGTTTTGGAGATAAACCATCATGGAACTTTGTCTTTCCTTTATCACTTTTTACTTCAATGCCTTTGGATACTTAGGGTATCACGCAGCTAGTCAATTATCACTATAGTCAACCCAAACCACACATTACAATTTGTATTGGTTTAATTAAAATGCTTAACTCGTCTGATTTACTTTCAGATTATGTCGTCAGTACTTGGAATGTTCGTCATTTAGTATGCACTGGTTTAATGACAAGTTTGGCACATGTAACATCTACAAAGGTATAATAGACACCAATTGCCTAATCAAAAAAGACTCGGTAACAATGTATGATAAGCTGTTAAACAGAAGATTAAATTTCACAATTCTCTCTTTCTCTCTCATTCTTTCAACTACTATTATAACATTTAGAGTACCGTTTCCCACAGGATTTGTGTGGCATGAAAACGCTATGAAATGTTATTCATCTCGAGTCATTAATTCAATAATGGGTTTGAATACTGTCTCAGAGTGTAAAAGTTTACATCTAGAATCGATTCCTGTAGAACCTAGAAATCAGATTCAGATGGATACCATTTTGAGTATGGCAGGTATGTTATATAATACTTAATTAAAAAAAAAATATTTACAATTTAGCTTTATCATCTTTTTGGGGTCCACTAGTGAGTTTATATATCAAAATATTTACTCATTAAATAAAAACTAAAATAATTTAGCTGAAGATATTTTGGGCAAATTGCTGATGTTTATATTTTGCTGAATTTTATTGTTGTTTTATTTGTTGTTTAATTGCTTGCTTTTGTACACTTGATAATTTAAATATCAGCTTCCCCGATTTATGTAATTACTTAGTATATCTAGCTTGTATCCTTCTTTCAAATATCTCTTATCATATTATTCTTTTACAAGATGACGACATTTCGTTGGGATTGTACAGGCCACAAACAAGCACCATTGTGGATGACATCAGATATTATTACTCCGATGGATCGAGTATCAAAACTGGTTCACTGATGACGCAAACAGCTCGTCGGAACAGAAGGAAATCTGTGTAATGGTCTCACGTTATCTCAGTAACGAATGGATCGATGTTCTCTGTATCAAAAGCGCTGTCCTCATCTGTGAACTATAACAAACAACAAAGTATATCGAAATACAGTAATACCTCGCTGTATGTCATTTCGGCTTATGTTCACATACGAAAAAAAGACCCCACACAATTTAAAATGCAATACAAACACCCCCGAAAAAAAATTAACATGTATATACAATAAAATATTTACATCGAAAGAGTTTTAAAGTATTTATAAAGTATTATGTCCTGTTTACGACAAAAACTAATTACTGAGGTAGGGTGGAGTATGACTATATGTTTTATATGTGAAGCATTCTAATTGTATCCCGGTGCCAGATTAATAAACTCCGAGATAGATTGTCGACGTTTATAGGTTAAATAGAAAAGTTACAGATTTGTTGAAGTATATACATGTATTTGTACATGACTGACGCTTTACAATGCAACGAGATACAGTGTTATTTAATACAATTTTATTAAAAATCATACGTTTTCATTTTTTATTCTGCAAAAAAATGCACACATGATGTTATGATGGGTACTCATATGATTTACGGTGTTCATAGCGTAATTTTCAAATTTGATTAAACCTCTGGCTTTATCTCACGGCTTTCTTAACAAACAGAACGGTGTGATCATTGACCTTAAAGAAAACTTTATATTTAGGTCAATGGGTGTGATACTTTATTTGACCTAAAATTGACGAAACAGCAGCACATATCTGTTGAACTGGGAATTATTTTTTTCTGAACTGGAATGGCTATAGGAAAATATTACATTTTTAGCATAGATACTTATTGGTGCCTACCTGTTATAATCGAGATGTGTTGTGTAACTGGATGTGCCTACGGTGTGAGTTTAACTAAATAAATGTGACCACGTAATTATAATAAATATACACAGGAACATGGCAGTGGAGAGAGGCGTCATATTACCACGATGTCCAAATATGAAGACTTTTATACTTAACACCAAGACATATTACTCTTTGTATCTTATCTAATGTTGATAATGTTGTTGTCAAATTAACTGTGTCTAGTAATTGGAAGCAATATCTGACACATTCTAGCTTGATCTTATCTAGAGCATTAAACATCTTGACCTGAATCCCGTCATGTACAAAGCTAGCATTTATTCAACTTGTAGTTTCTGATATTTTGACGGTTATCTGAGGGTGAACATGTTTAATGTCGTCTTTTGCCTGACCAAGTGGCTGTAGAGTAATTTCTTCCTTAGAATTATTTGTTATCCTTTATTTAATATATAACTAGCTGGAGCCCATACTTCATTTCACAGAAAAACGCTTATCAATCCCAGTAACATTATTGCAATGAAAAGTACATTAAAGCGTTTGTGTGTGGCGAATAGACCCCTGCATTTGTGACGAATGGACACGGGGAATTTGTTGCTTAATAACAAAAATAGCGAAATATTTTCGCTGGCGAATTCCACCGGAGCTTAACCGGAAAGCCTCATCAACACCTCTATTATCATCATTTGAAAGATGTCTATCCCGTCCCCGCCCCCCGCTGGATCATTTCGTCGGTGAAAAATTATTTGACAACAATATATAAAACGGTCCCTGTACGATAGTCGACTAGATCTAAATACTTATCTAAGTACTGTTGCGTGAACCTGTTCTGGTGCGCATGCGTCAGTCATGACGTTCTGGTCCGCATGTGGCAGTCAGGGCCGTTGTTGGCTGCGCATGCCAGCTGCGCATGCGCGGGCTCTTGTAAATGGCTACCGAATAAAGCACGAATTAAGCACGAAACATGGTGGCAGTGGTGTTTTTGATCAGATAGTAGCCTACTATTGAGTAAAACAGAAAAGTGTAGTAGCGATTGTATGCAGCAAATTGCAGTCGTGAATGATATATCAGCTACTAACTGTACCCAATAGTTCGCTCTAAAAAAAAGCCGATTGAAAATACTGTAAACAAACAAACATGCCTCAAGCAGCCGTAGAAGACGGTTCTCCGTGGACACCGAATGTTAATGGAATTAAAACGAAAATTGCAAGCTATTCAAGAGACGATGGAATAACTACACTCTATTAACAGGTATGAATAAGCAAGACCGAGCACTACAAGTCGCGATGTTTGAAAACTGTTTGGCAGACGACGCAGTGAAACTACTTAACGGTTTCAGCTTTGAGACACCGGAAAACATGTGAACAGTAAAAGAGATAATAACAAAATTTGAAGAATATGCAATTCGTGATGTAAATGACACTATGGAAAGATTTTTGTTTAAATGGTCGAGCACAGCACGAAGGAGAAGATTTTGAAAATTTTCTCTCAGATATCCGTATACGTGCTCAAACATGCAAGTTCTGCGACATGTGTGAAGACTCCATGATTAGAGACAGAATTGTGTTATGAGTCAATAGTGAGGAAACACGTGAAGAGCTACTGAATATATGAAACCTCGACCTAACAAAATGCATCGACATATGCCGAGCAGCACAGTCCGCTCATTCGCACAGAAAGGCGTTGGAACCGGATACTGTACACAAAGTACAAACTCACCATAGAGAAAGAAGAGACCGAGAGCAAATGCGTAAATGCAAGTATTGTGGCACAGCTCATATATTTGAAAAGAAAAGCTGCCCCGCGTATGTCAAAACCTGCGACAAATGTGGAAATCCGAACCATTTTATGTCACAGTACATGTCGCGTAGTGAAAACGGAATAAGAAAACAACGAGCGACGAACTACAGCAAACGAAGCACACGTGGTGCTAGGGTGCATCATGTTGTTGAGGATGATGATGACATTAACAGCTCAGAATCCGAATGGTGTAATGTTCTGACACAACATGGCAGGCAGAAAAAAGACGTCAAGTGCAGAATACTTATCGGAAATAACCGTGAGGAGGTCCACTTTCAGATAGACACAGGCTCATCAGTGACTATTCTACCGATTGGTTATGCTGTAGACGTACTGCCGTATGAAGGAACACTCAGCATGTGGAACATGAACGCTCACAAACCGGCAGGAATGTGCAGGATGACTGTACGAAATCCGAAGAATGGAAAAAAATACTCATTTGTCGTGTGTGAAAATGACAAACAGCCGATCATTGGATACAAAACGAGTGTGCAAATGCAGCTGAGAAAGATAGAATATGTCAGCTGTGATGTTATAGCCTCTGTGAACACGAATGAGGACGTGTTCACAACCGTGTTTAATGGGAAATTGGGTAAAATTCCCCGTACGCAGCAACTCCGACTTAAGCCAGATGTGCAACCTGTGGTGATGGCAAGCAGACGTGTGCCGATATCAATACGGAAAAAATGAAAAATGAACTTGACAGGCTGGTGGAGATGAGCGTAATCACACCAGTTGAAGAACCGACACCGTGGGTCAGCCAGATTGTTGTAACGCCAAAACAATCTGGTGAAATACGCGTGTGTTCGTGTGTGCGTGTGTTTTTTTGGGGGGTACATATAAAGAGGCAACAGGCACAGAGCATCAACATATCTAAACCTCTTTCGAGACCTACCTCCATAAATCTAAGTACAAATACAACTATACATACATTAATCTAAAAATAAAATGTTCAATACCTCTACATATCGATAGATGTATGCGTATACCTAAGCATGTGTCTGGTCTACTCATCAGCCTGTGGGAACCAGCTAATTCGCTTTTCGTACGCGACAAATATGTCACGCCCACAGGAAAGCGGCTACATGCAGACTACGTACAAAAAGCGGAAGCACGTAAAAAACATACCATTTGATACCACAGCTCGCAACAAACAACACGTGCATTTGGTTCAATGGTGACTTGCTACATACATATCATAACTATTTTGAAACCACAGTTTACATTCAACAGTAATTTTCTGTGGTCCAAACGAAACCTGTATTTAAAATAATTCGACACCTCAGATGCTGACCTCAGCTTTATTCTGGGTTCAAATAACTGAATAAATCCTACCTATATGAACCATGTATCGATACACGTCCGATTAGTCTGGCGTTGAAGTTCTTTAGCCTAAGTGAAAAGTTAGGCCCTTTATATACCCTCAGCGTGTTAACAAACATTACAGTTTGTTCACCACAAGAGAATGTACACTAACTCAGTATGGACTTACTGAAGTGATTTAGCTAAAAAGTAGCAATACTGCACAATGGATTATTACTGGACTAGAACGAAATATCGTCTCAAACCTGAGTAAATACTATGACTTACTCGAACCTAACAGCTAATCCTCAAACGTTTCCGTTCATCACAAAGTGAACGTTCAATCACGCTTAATTTAGCGTCCCTAAGTATATGCAGTTAGGTGTGGTGGGATCTAAATTAAAGCGCCTATCCACTTGATCTATTTGACCCATGGTCGAGAACAGCGGATTTCAGGCAGATCTCCGATACTGCGAATGACATGTCGGGATTATAATAGCTATACATTTAACAAATTTCCTATATCAGTGTAACCTAATTACTCATAATATGGAGAAAAACTCTGTCCATAGAGATGCCTGCCGGAGTAACAAACGACTCAAGGAGTATAAATCCATCAAGCAGCATTATATGAATTAATAGTTGGCTGGTGCGTCACTGTATCTATGCGTGTGTGGTGATGCGCCTACTTTTACACTGTATCAAATGACACAGCCACAGAGAATGAAGACTTTTAAATAAATTACCACTACGGCTGCTATATTTGTTTACATAAGGCTGATTAGGCTAGCTCCAAATATTAGCCATAAACATCCACGTTTTGTGTCAAACTATATCCATCTAACACAATTATGCTTACTCTTCACCACTGAACAGTTTATAATTACTATATGTTCATAATTTGAATGTGAAATGGTATTAAAATATTAGTGTGATCAATAAATATTGTATTTCCTGCACAACGACACCACGACACAACAGAAATTAACACCAGGAGGCTGTGCCCAATAGGTGACAGCCAGCATTCTTTAACCCCAAATTCCAATAAGCGACAAGTTAGTAACGCATTATTTCCACTGATTTTGGAAATGTGATATAACAGATTTTGACATTTGACTCCACGTTTTTATCAAATTAACGAAAAAATATGTGAAACGAATGTGTCACAGGCAATAAATATAAATAGTTAATGATAGAAGAATAAAAACCTTCAATTAAATAAACTGTTGAATAATGATAGTGTAATTTAGTTTAACTTTAATATTAGCATAAAAATGGCACAAAATGATAAAAGGTTATCTACAATAGTTAAGTCAAAATACCTATTGTTAAAGATAAAGAGAGGGGGAGAGAGGGGAGAGAGAGAGAGAGAATATTTCAATCTACAACATGCTTATTATGGCAGACCCTATTAATAATCTTCAACAAAGAAACACCAGCATGGAATCGTCCTGAATTGTATTTCAAACGTATTGAAAATCAAACATATAGTTGTATATCATATCTAACCCACTAAAATATGAGCTTATAAGCTCATATATATCTAATGATTTAGAAAGGCATGGTTGCTTTATATAACATTATTATTAACATCATTAAATTTCATGTTTTATTTTCATGATACATTTAGCAGTTTATATGTCGGAAAAACCTTTTTCTTCAGAAAGTAAACGTTATGATGCTGCCCAACAGTATTTTCCCAGGTATGTTACTTTATTTGAACGATAACTAATTTTCTTTATATATATATATATATATATATATATATATATATATATATAATTTGAATTGAATCGAAGTTCTTAGATGATCTCTGGTGGTATTTACCATGGTAAAATAAAGTGCTTTGGAGCATGTAGAACACACAAAATAATCTCTTTTTAAAGTTATGTTGGTTCAATGAGGAATGATTTCACGCAGTCTGAGAAGTGAAATAATAATCAATAAAATCAACTTTGGAGAACATCTATATTTTTGAATATCACCGTTACGTCAATAATAACGAAATAAACAAATTTTGGCAATGATAATAGTATATCTTTTTCCTATCCGCATAATTTAATACAAAATGATAAATACTGGAAACCCTGTATAAATATATTGAAATCGATGTGTGTATCAAGAATGTTACTAGTACATATGATAAAGCCATAAGTTATGCATCCTGCCGTGAAAGTGTATTCAATAATCAAATATCAATATACCATTAACAACGTTCCAACAAAAAACATGTAAACTTATATATATATATATATATATATATATATATATATATATATATATATACATGTATATATATATATATACACATATCAGCGATCGTGTTTACATGATCAATTACAGGATAGTATCGATAAATTCTCAACTGATTTACCACCTTTATGTTATTTTGATACTAGTATAATATTTCTAAGTATCAAGGTAGTTACTACATTGAACATTATACCCGATAGATACCATAACTGTTGATATGATTGCCAAAAAGGTTGATTTAACTGGAGGTGTTAAGTCAAATATTACATTTCGAAAATTTGATATTCTATCATTACAGGAGAATGTTCAATTATATCAAATTACCACTCATTAAACATACACAACATACAACTATTCTCCAACATAGACAAATATTACCCAGTAAGTTCAATTTTTAAAGGCCATCACCATACGTCTATTTCCAGAAGCATCCCACATTTACAATATATCTATTGGATCATCGTGTCTATCGCTATTGATAAATGACAGTACAAGATCATTTAGTCTGTCTTCCTTCGTTGTAATTCTGTCTTAAGTCTCCGTAAGGAGTTGAAACTTACTGCACATGAACAGGAGCCAAACAGGAAGAATAAGCATTAAATGGAGCACAGTTGCAACAGGTATTTTGATTAATGTTGGTTGATTTCCACGATTGGTAGATTTCTAAGCAAACTCATGAGGAGCCGGTGAGTCACACATGAATTAATTTCTGATTTTCAACTCAATTTCAGGATCAGACGTACCAAGTTGTGTATCACTTAGTTATTTTAAGAACCTACTGTTAAGTTGACATAATCACTAGTACACAAATGGGTAATAGTAGTTTACTTTATATTGATTGCTAATAGATATACAACCACCAGCAACATGTTCACGAAGTACCTCGAGTCCAACTGGCACATCAAACTGTACATCTTCGTGAATCTTCCTCAAATGATAAGACCATCCCTTGCGAGGAGATAGAAAGTGAACCTGTAAAAGCCAAGAATACACTGCGTGCACACTGATGACGCAATATAACCGAACTTTTCCAGAGCGTGCCTGTTGCTTATGACACCAGAAGCAGAGTTCCCAATTGATTCGTCATGGACTTGCTGCAGCACATCATATATTTTATCATAATGTGCAAGCAAAACATTTAGAGTAGCTACGCTTGATAATAATCGTGTATTTGACAAAGCTTGGGATAATATGCAATTATCGTCTATCTCCGGACAGTTATGTAGTAGGTCTATTATGTCCTGAGTTATGTGGCTTTTCAATATATCCTGTCGCGTAGCAGAAGAACCATGTTAATTTCTTGAACATTTCCACGAAATTCTTAATCCCTAGAATCTTATTACAGGAAGCAACAATTACCAGGTTTAGACAGTGATTGGCACAGTGAGTAAAATACTTAGCCTTGGGAAACATTTGCGTAATTCTAGTTTGCTGCTTCTATGTGTAGGTAGTGTACAGTTCGGAACTGTTTGCTGCTTCTATATGTAGGTGGTGTTCAACTGGAACTGTTTGTTGGTTGACGCTCCGAGAGCCTATAAAAGGCCAACGTCTCAATCTGGTCAAACTAAGGCTGTGCTCAGTAAGCGACAGCCTGGGGTAAATCCCCAAACTACACAAACATCTGGTCAAACTACAACTTGCGACTCTCGGCCCGTTGGACCTCTGTCTGTACGGTTGATATGGGTAGGATCTGGGTAGGTATTCGAACCCAAAATGAAGCTGAGGTCAGCGTCTGTGATTTCGAAATGTTCTGAGGTATCGGTTTCTTTTGAACCACAGGTGTGGTGTCAAAGTAGTTATCATCTATGTGTATTAACTTATCAGTTAAACACACACACGTGTTGTTTATTGAGGTCAAATGGTAATCTTTGTACGGGTTTTGTTTTGTTTTGTTTTCGTAAGTTTAGATGTCTGTAGATGGAGCTTTTTTGTATGCTAATGTTAAACTATGTATATTTTTACTTATGTATAGATAATGGAGCTATAGATTTTAAAGGATGTATATGTGTTAATGTTCTGAGCCAGTGCCACAATATATATATATATATATATATATATATATATATATATATATATATATATATAATCAATCATAAAACACGCACATACACACACATGAACACACGGTTTTGATATCATTAACACATTCACAATGTTTGAAAATTATGATTTCTGGTCGTAAGAGAATAATGTCGGTAAAGGATGATACTCTTAATATTAATTATTATTTCTGGTGGAATAATTCCAGGATCGGAGATGTCAAGCTGCATAAGGCTCTAGCTTTTCCACCATTAAAACATCAAACAGAAAGAGGCCACAATGTTTCCAATTATCAACTTCTTGGCTGTAAGTTTCTATGGTTTTAATTAATTGCGAAATGTTGTTAATTAGTTTGTTTTGGGACTGCAACTGCAACTGATGCAATCATTTATTTTCCATGTGCGTCTCCTTCAAATTCAATTTAGAGAAAGAAATCTAACCATGATCTTTCCAATTCATCAGTTCTTTTTTGGTGTTTCAATTACAGCCCAGTGTTAGATAAAGGAATACCCGAAAGATTCATATTGTTGTCATGGACTATTTATTGGTATAGGTTAATATTGTCTTTCATTTTGATGTTATGGCGTGAGGATCACGGAATGGGGAAGGGGAGGAGGTCCATCATGATACGTCCCCATAACTCTAAACATTTATCAGCGGGACCACTCCTTCGTTAGCAAAAAGTACGGACTAAAACCCACCTCTATATATAAATAGGTTACTGGCATTATATTTAATAGCAGACATAAATACCGATTTAAAAAATTTGATATATAATATATATATATATATATATATATATATATATATATATATATATATATATATATATATATATATATATATATATATATATATATATATATATAGTTTATTTGACCAACCCTCCATTCACTTTGGATACGGCCCGGCTTGAGATGAATATCATTTAATTGAAATTCGCTACCTTATATATCTTCCTGGAGAAGACAACACAATATTTCGGACATAAACATTATAAACACACTAAGATGATAGAAACATCGTTTGTCATCGTCGTCATCTTTGTGGTCATTATTATCGTCATAGTTGCAATCGACGTTTTGACATTATATTGACACTTATCATCACGAACATAATATAATATTCCTACGACCGTCCTTGTTAACAGCATAAAATGTTCTATTTCCGTTTATTCTCCTTTCTTTTATAGTATGAATAGTACACACAAGTAAACATGAAAAGTAATCTCTCAATAGTATAACGTGTTTATCCAGAGACCCAGTTATTCATGAGACTACATTTTTCAGCGAATGTTTTGTTGTAGATATAATAGAATATATCTCTGTGACAATGATCATCAGATGGCCGAGTAATTATCTACACAAAACACAGAGTATGAATAATACAGGACGCAGATAGGTCAATGTTTCCACGTTAGAATCAATAAATAACAGATATATTTTGTTCCGACGACGACCGCTTTTAAAATGATCGGGGAATTATTGATCAGTTTATTAAATTTATTTAAATCGTTTAATGTTTCAAATCTAACATTGACTGGTATGTGTGATACTTTAGGTTATGTCATGTAACGTGTAACAGTAATTACTGAGGACAAATAATGATATGGTAGATTATTGGTAGTAATGTATGGTTATACTATATGCAATATTATGGGTCAGATTTCAGATATCCGTACGATGAAGTATTAAACCACTAACTTTTTGGTTTAATAGATCTTCTTTCTTTCTTAACGTCTCCGTGGCTTACCCAGTACAACTTTAGTGTATAGTTTTCTAGCATCACGGTTCAAATTCTAGTCTGAGTGTGGCTACCGAAAGGTTTTATGTAAGTCAGCTTCCTCGTCATAATTTACTGTTATTACGACATCATCAAGTTGATTCTGGTCATTGTGCCAGCTCCACTCCTCTTGGACCAACCACAAACTGTCCCGAAACAGGATTTTGTTTTAGATCAGAACCAGATGGAGGTCACTTTCAATCAGTGTGCTTTATGTGTACTTGGATGCACTGATTTCCGAATGATTTTGCTATCTGAAGTGCTACATTATATATTTAAACACACACACATACATGCATACACACATACACATTCATACACAAACATACAAACACATACACACACATACATGAGTAGGGAGTAGTGAAGGGCTAGTTATGGGGTAGTGGTAGTCACACTAACACAGTAGTGGCCCTTCTCTTTTGGAAGTGGGGATGTAGGGGCTCTCCACTGAAGAAATTGGGAACATGCAGTATTTGGTACATTCTAAGTCTCTTACACACAATAGCTTTATCAATGTGGTCGGACAATTGTTGGATGTAGAAAACAACACAAAGGCGGGCTTTGAATTGACAATGGCGTCTTTGTTTTATGTTTAGGTAATACTATTTACATCCCTATTAACATTTAATGACTTTGTATATAAAACGTAATTTTACCTTTTGTCTAAATACTCATTAATTTTGAACGGGTATGAGCCACAGGCAATGGAAGCATCTTGTGTCGGTGTGTATGGTCAAGGACGGTTGTAATTGGTTACGATATAGCAATTATCGCGTATGAACGGGTTTAATTAAGCATTACTGACAACGCATCGATGTGTCGGTCATGACTGAACTAGCGGAAATAGTTGACAATATTTTCATGTTGTCGGAATATCACGGTCACTGTACATTGAAATATCACATTCTGTTGGCAAATGAAGTGTAATTTTACCTTCTGTCTAAATACTTATTAATGATATATATGGGAGTCATTGACAACGACCAACCAAGCTGACGAATTGATTGTCGAGACATGTATGGGCAATAAATAATTCAGTATAGAAGAAGGCAACGGTCGTCGTCAGGAAGACCATGTCTCATTTGTTAATCCCGACTATGGAGCTATTGGTCGTGTTTCGTCATCTGATTTTTGTATCCTATATTGTCGAGATAATTACTTGTCTATCTCATGACAATTGTCACAGACAAACATTCTATAAGATCCAGAACAAAACATACGCTGATTCAGTTCTTGTTGGAGAAGGACCTTGGCCATTACTCAAATGTCGCAGGTAAATATACCCTGTAGCCGAATTGATTTAGTATTGTTGTTGTTGTTATTTTATCTTGTTTTAAAATAAATGTCCATTCCACTAATTAAACCTTTCACTGATATAACAACAACAACAGCAACACCGACGAAAACAGCGACGATGACAACAACGATAACAACAACAACAATAACGATAGAAACACCGATACCGACGACAACAACAACAAAACCGGCGATAACAAAAACTAATACTACTACTACTACAACTATTACTAACACTACATACTAACACTACATACGTAAACTTCTAGTACTAATACTACATATATTTAACCATTTACTACTTACATACATCTTATTGGGTGATAAGGACGCTTAATATACACATTACATCATGCGACATTGCATCAGATGAAACATCCTTTAGACATGATACAGCTCAGCTATCTGTAGATCTCCGACACACACAATGTATAACCAACAACATTACGGGAGCACTACATTGTAGTTAAAGTAGCGAATGGATAATTGTATTGCCATTAACTACTGATTGTATCCAACTGAGAAAAACTGATTCGTTCAGATAGATTTTCGCTGATCATATCGATCTTATACGATTTCAATATTCGTTAGGATTGACAGAAGTATAAAGTTATTAAACGATTAAATGCCATTCTCCAGTCAGCCGCAGTCCCGGGCAGTACGTCTAAGAATGCACCCACAGAGATGGTCAGCTGTGAGAATTTGTCATCCGACGCCAGGAAGACAACTGATCAAGGGTTATTTCTCTGTCTTCCATACTATAGGGTAATATCCTTATTAACATCGATGTACCCTTCTGAAAACAGCTTTCCACTAAGATTATTTTATGTAAGAGATGCAGGTCGAATGAAAATAATTTTATACTAACTGAGTGAGGGGGGGGGGTATTCTTAGGTTTTGGATCCAAAGGATGGTATTGATGAACTGGTGGATTGTTTTGATGGTACACCGGAGAGCATTGAAACATGATGAGCGTGTACCGCTAAGGAGTGAGATATGTTGTAAAGAGCTTTATTTCCACTGATTTGAATGTTCTTTATGAAACGTGTAAGGTTGGTTTACTTTATGTCAGAAATATTGTTTTATGAACAAAGTACTACATAAATATTAGATTATCCTCAAAAATAGTAACGATTCGGAGAAAGCCTTGGCCCATTGTTTTAATAACCCCTTTTCGTCCAAAGATATTAGCCTAAGTATCCACTACATCCGATCATTCGTTGATGAATTTTGCATAGTACCTTAATTATGAGATTGCCCAACTCCTGTACTAGGTGCGCCACTTAACTCTATTGTTTTAAAGGATATTGCTGCTACAGAAGTTTGTAATTATTATTATTATTATTATTATTAATATTATTATTATTATTATTATATTATTATTATTATTATTATACGTGGTCTAATTGGTAGCGCTTCGGATCACAGATCACTACCATCCATATTCCAATCTCGGTGTGGGCATATCCAAAGGGTGTTTCATCTTTGACTTCGTTTCATTGCCTTTGGATGTCACTCGGTCCATTTAGCCTACCGTGTCCATAAAAGTGGCGTAAAACACCAATCATCATCATCCGATGAGACACAGATAAATATATCACAGATAATTTGGAAGATGGCATTCCTTACAGCAACATTTGATCACCCGAAAAATGGTATATTCGAATGCGTATGCGACATTGCCGTGTTCGACAACCCTTCACCTTTTAACTTATTTTCCTTTGGAAAGCCTGCCTCTACACTAGAATCGGACGCTTGAATCCAGACGTTTACCGCCCGGGTCATAAAATTCTGGATCCAATCATCCGATTCGCGATTCGCACATGTGGAATCACGCTCGTACGTTTACATGTTTTCCGTTTTTGTCGGATTCACATTCGGATTCGCATAACGCATACCTCGAATTTGGAATCTCGGATTTACCCAAATACGTCAAAACCAACATTGACAGTCGATGAAATAAAAAATATATTCAAAATTTTAATAACAAATCATAAATTTAACATCAGTAGCGAAGCTGAATATCTCCGCGAACTCTTTTCCTTTAGATAAATTAAACCAGAAAACTAGCATCATCCAATCAGATACTAGTATTGGTATCTGTGGTTCGGCTGAATTCGGGTGGGTGTTGTTTGTTTAGCAAAATAGTACCATATTTATGCAAAACATTATTAGCCAATATTAAATGTTAGTCGTCTCCCAAACAAATTTAAACTGTTATTACAAAAACCTCTTAACCGGTAATTAATAATAATAGTCATTCAAATATTGCATCAGGGTTTTAAATATGTTTTGGGGCATCATTCTACAACAATCTGTGAATAACTTCTGTCAGTTAGGATATTTAGTATTTATATTAGTAGTAGTAGTAGTAGTAGTACCCAATATATTCAAGATACACTGCAATATTTCTTATATTAGATTTTGTCACAATGCTAAGAGCAAAACTACGTTGGTTCACATAGGCATTAGGTGTATAGAATGGACAAGTCTGAAATATTCTAACTGTCATGTGTTTTCCAACACTAAATAATTCATCCTTCTATGAACGTGTTTTTTATGCATAATAGCTATCAGTTTGGGCATTCGTTTAAAACGAGATGTACCTAAACATCCAATAAATATTTGAACTATACGCATTATTTATCGGTGAAATCAGTTTTGAAAACTTTTGTTTCAAGAAGAGATTTTAACTTTTCAAAAATGACCAGCTGAACGACAGCCATGTAAGTTTTACTTATAGCATACTTTTAGCGGTGATTGATTTGTGTATATTCAGTGGTGGATCTACTATTAAGCTAAAGAAGCTTAAAGTGATAGTCCACCTTCAGTTCAAATCTTAAGGATTAATGCAGCTATGCTCACAAATATCATAAATAATGTCAAAATATCACCCCTTATTAATCGACTTTTAATGAATTATGGACGCCGCCATTTTGACCGGAAGCTCCTGAATGTTGACGTTACTTGAGGGTATCCAGTTGACCTGAAGTCTGTAGAGCCCGTACAAAAGCATGTGAACAGGTGTGAGCAAAGAATTATTCCAGAACAAAACGGCAGTATCTTGTTAAAATTACGTCATGAATGATATACAACCATATCAGTTTGAGCCAGGGAAACTATAATCCGCATCAGTCTAGAGAGCGCCCATGTGAGGTCAGAGCATTTCAGTTTTCTCCTTCCCGCTTCGAATATGGCTTCCAGTGCAGCCATAATGACGGCCCTCCGGTAATTTGGATTATTTCCCTATATCTATGATATCAGGTATATTTCGTGATTATTATTCTCCAGTAAGGAATGAACCAATTCAATGATTTTGAGTGGTGTGATTTTCTTTCCTCCAAATATTGTTTTTCTTCGTTTTAGTGTCAAAAGATGTATAGGTCAAGGTGTGGTTATAGGCTTGGTCCATAGTTAGCATGGATGATATGTTCGTGTGTATATTGCTGCTGTTTCGTTAATAAGCAACCAGTGGTTCAGTTCTCATATTTACTGAGGTATTGTGTTTATCCAGTTAATGTTATTTTTCAAAATAAAAGAACAACAAATGATGTTTATACCAACTACAGCAGTGTTTACAAAGAACAAACCAGAAGTTTGAAAAAAGATTTAAAAATGGTCAAACTGAGATGGGATTTCTAAATGTCAAATGTCACTTGAGCAGGTGGGTTTTCTGATTGGATGGATGTACTGAAAATTCTGGAAAATCATAAAGACAGCAAGTAACACAACAGAACAATGTTCTGTTGAATAGTAACAAAAGGCAAATAAAAACGCCAAAGATAAGCAATTTGATGAACAGATGATGAAAGAAACTGTAGAATACTACTATTCAAAGTACTGAAGAGTTGTAGCTCTTATAAAGTTTTTAAGTGAAAGAGGCTTGGCATTTAAAGATCATGAGTAGAAGTATGGCTCATCCAATAATGGAAACGTCATAGCAGCCATTTAAATTATTGCAGAATTCAGCTCATTTTTACATGAACATCTCGAGAAACGTAAACATGAAAAGTAAATGTTACTCACCGATCATAAACTGTGTATGAATAATCGATACAAATCATGGGAAAGCATGTTCTAGGTGAAACTGTGGATCAAATCAACAACCTAGACACCCAATACTAATCTAATATTCTTGACGTTACGCCTGAGGTGACATAATATTATGTTGACCAGCTGGTAATAGTATTTCAAGATGGCTATAATGAAATATTCAGTGTGTTAACATTTTTACTAATAGAAAACTACTTATCAACGAAATATAATAAGTCCTGGTTGAACATACGCTTTCACTTGTACAAATACAGTGTCAGTCCTACTATAATGCATCTACCATGAAGGGTTCGGAGATATGGCTTCAAGCACTCTTTAAAAATATTAACAGGTATGGAGACTATTTACCATGTGCAGCCCCCCATTCACTCAATCTTGTTGGAGAAAGGGCATTGTCTACTGGGCATGAAGTTGTTGACTATTTCAGCATTTTGCCGGACCTATATATTTTCTGCAGTCTGGGCGATTAAAATGGATATACAAGTATTTTACAAACTGTCAAATATATTTTTGACTATTCAAAAGAAATGGCTGAATGCAAACAAGATGAAATTAATGTCGACAGGATTGCAGGCTATGAATCAGAAGCAAAAGGTTCGTGAGAAAATATTAAAAGGTTATTCTGATGCAACCAAAAGTAGCATTACAAAGATATCTTCTGATGAATCGAGTGGTAAGGCTTCTTTGAAAGGAACTGTCAAATTTAGGCTGGATGTTCTAAATCAACACTATGATTGCTTCGTATTCCAGTTATGCAAGAGTATTGATTCATATGAGCAGATTGCGAAAAGGTTCAAATTCCTCTCAGAATTGATGAACAATTATAATATTGATGAGGACAATGTTAAACGTATAATATCGTAATAAAAAGATTATATTGACCACAAATTAGTAAACAAGTGTTATCAGTTCAAATAATATTTACACCTTAGAAAATCCCAGAATGCAGAAGGAAATATGCCATCTATAATGCACAGCGCAGAGGTCACTTCAGCTTATGCGTTAGAAACACCAAATTAAAGTATCACCTAATAATACTGCTGCGCTTAAGCTGTACTTAACAATGTCTATCACGAACAGCGAAGCAGAAAGAAATTTCTGAAATTTTTCATTTATAAAGAACAATTTTCCGTCTACTATGGCTGAAGAGCGCTTAAATTCTTTATGTATATTGGCTCCTAAAATGGCATTCCAATGAAGTTCTCATATGACAAAAATGTATGTGAATATGTTGCTAGAAAAAATTAAATATTATATTAACTGTGGTCTTTGTTATGTTTTATTTGATTATTCAATAATGCATCGTGCATTTATCTATCGTTTCCCTATTTTCTAATACCATAACTCAACAACTATAAGTCATAGCCTAGATATGTTTTGTTCACATCAGTGACTTTGGCATGTGAAATAACCTAATACAGCAATTGTACTCATAATCGGACATGAAGTGGTTAACTTTTTTAAATTGTGGTGAGGTCCTTGCAAGGGCAGCAATGCCCTTTGGACCTTGTTGGATGCTAGCCTACCACTGGTGATTGCGAAACGGGCCCCATAACAGTTCAAGCCTCGTGGTCCCACAAATGTAGATCCGCCACTGTGTATATTGTTACTGAAGTCAAATGTTTAATTTTGTTTCTGCAATTAAAATAAAAAACCATTTTATATGTATTACCAGATTCGACTAATATACAATTAAATATGTAACTTAAAAAATCTCAATAAACTGCCCTTCAGTATTGTGATCATATCATATGAACTACAGTAATTGTTAATGCAATGTTCAAAAACATTTAATACTGATCATTAAAAGATAATTCAACATATAATACAGTCAGTGAGAATACAGTGTCACAACATATACATGACATACTTAAACACTATATATGACACATATTTCAATAACAATGGCAATATCAAGGAAGATGTACTGATATGACTGTTTGAGGATGTTTGACTTCTTTGCTTTTTCCTGATATCTGTCCATTAGTTTTCTCTTCCTGTTATCTAAATCCTTGCGATTTTCCTGAACAGTCTTCAACGTTTTTTGAACATGTTTCATCTTGCTCTTTGCTGCATCCAACATGCCTTGTGCTACTGCTGCATCTGTGATTTTTTATTTTGTTTTTGTATTTCCCTGTGAGAACAATTCATCTGCAACCTTCTGGCACTCTGTGAAAGCATTCTCCTTCTTTGCAAGAATGTCACCATCTCCTTTTAACTTTTTCATATCTTTCTCCATGAACGTTCTTTCATCCTGTTCTTCTTCAGCACTTTTAGCTTTCTCTCAGTCTGTTTTAGCTTTCTTCCTTTCCTCATCTTCTGTTCTCCTTCGGTAGTTTGAACTGGCCAGTTTACATGATTGTAGCATATCTCTTGGAATATTGAGATCATGCATGTCAGTCTTCATGCTCTTCACAAAGTCATTGACCATTCTGATGCCAGAGAGAGTCTCAAATGACATTGTAGAGCGAGCAGTTCCTAATGTTTTCTTGTTGTAGGAAAGAGATCTCTCTGCATAGACATTACCATGAGCAATACTAAGTAGGCAGTGTACCACAGTACCAAGTTTGGGATATTTTAAGAGTCCTGTTAAATTCTTAATATGAAGTACTTGGTTCCAGTACTGATCAATTATGTGGTATAGGGTCTTGTCTTCAATAACTTCCTTTATATAGCAGTTATCGGGTATCTCTTCATGCATATATAGGTCCCATTCTGTTACTGCTGAGTCAACATCTACTTCAGGAATAACCCGAAGAACAGCAACTAGTATCTTCTTCAGACCCCTTGATGTGCCTGGCTGAGTTCTCATTAATGGATGCAAATTTTAACGTTCTTCAAGAAACTGTTTTCGATCGGAAGATTCTTGATCAGGTATTTAGCTATGACAACATAACCTTCTTTAATCTTCGTCATTTCTATATCTGGTAGTTTCAGAGTACTTCCTCGTTTCATGTCAACATATGCCAGGTGGGTTTCAACATTATCATATTCAACATCAGCTATATTCCTTGTCAACATTTCATCCTTGAGGAATCGACTGAAGACACTTCTGATCAACCGGCAGCATTTGTCATACAAAATATGTACAACAGGACCTTCAGATAGCAAAATGTGCAGGAATGGTTCAAACACTTTGGCCAGTGACGATAACAAGCTTTACCTTTGCAGGTATATATTTGTCTTTCAGGCTGGCACAGATTCTTCTGTATTTGTCATTCTTCTCATATTCCTTTCCTATGCTTCAAGAAATACTCTGTGCTGGCCTTATAGTTGGCTATTACTCTCTCTGTTGCAGGTCTCAGTGTAAGCCACCTTGATTAGACATGTCTGATGAAGAACCTTTCCTCCAGATTTAAGTCATTCAAAACTGCAACAAAATCTTTTCATGGTGACTGTTTAACCCAGTAAAACAAATCCAAGCATAGTTGATCAACATCCATGCCATATACTCGTTTAATCCATATCTGAACCCATTGTGTGCAACATGGACACTACAGGGGAGAAAAGGCAAAAGGCCAGGCAACCAATCAGTTTTCAGCTGCTCATTGACAAGCCGCCATATGGTTTTGTTGACGTTGGGGCCATCTGAGGATAGACTTAGAAGTTTGCCTGTCTGAAGTTCGTACCCAAGTTCATTGAGAGACTCCAGCAAGCACTTCACTACATCTTCGGCTTTTGCATGGCCAAACAAGGTGGCTTTGAAGAAGTGAACAATAACTTGTTCCTGAGATGCTGACCAGTACCATAGTAAGACATCCATTTGCTTCTTGCCCTGTTGTGTAGTAGTTTCATCGAAATGAAGTGTGAAGTAGGCCTGGTTTGTGTTGAGATCTTCCACTAGTGTTTTCTTAAAATAAGGGCCAAGTGATGCACGGCTCCAGGGAACATTCTTTTGAAAAGGTTTGTCACACCATCGCAAGAAGCAAAAGACCAATTGTCTCCAAACATCTTCCTGACCCACAGTATTTCATCATATTCAGTCTCCTCTTGTGTATTTTGAGCAAATAGCATTGGTTTGGCCATTGGAATAACAGTGGAAGATGTGGATAATGATCTGCAGCATGTTTATATATTGCCTGTGGCAATGTTGTTTTTTTACAAAATCATGTCTGAAAGAAATGTAATGTATAATACGGTATACTTCATAATGATAAGATGTCATAATATTAGTAATAATGAATCAAATGATAAACAAGCATGATAACATCTCCAGTATGAATTGCTGCAACTCACACAGTGGAGGATGAGGAGCATAATATCCCTCAGATATCTTCATTTGGGATGATTAATGTTATCATATATGTATGTCAAAACCAATATTCACCATATTCGCTAGGTTCTATGTGGTCAGAAGACAAGGTGTCCAATCCCTTGAAACAGCGGAATTTCTGCATGTCATTAATATTTTCTGGAAAACTTTGAAAAAGTAGTTAAAAAGTGGGGATAACACAAAAAAGTAGGAAAAGTAGGGAGAGCTAAAAAAAGCAGTGAAAAAGTAGGAAAGTAGGGATCAATCACAAGCCTGTAATTGCGTCTTATTTACTTTCAGATTATGTCGTAAGTTTATCATTTAGCATCGACTGGTTTAATGACAAGTTTGGCATGTGTAACATCTATAAAGGTATTATAGACACCAATCGCTTGGTCGAAAAAGACTCAGTAACACTGTTTGGTAAGATGCTAAACAGAAGATTAAATTTATAACACACTATATATATATATATATATATATATATATATATATATATATATATATATATTATTTTGAATGTTAACTAGTATTATTGATCAGACAAATTGTTGACTATAAATAATTAATAATACTTCAGCTTTCTCTCCGACGCCTGTAGAACCTAGAAATCAGATCCAGGTGGACACTATTTCGAATATGGCAGGTATGTTATGGGATACTTAATTAAGAAAACATAAATATTTACAATTTGTCTTGAGAATCATTTTGGGGGAGAATGGAGTACATTAGGGGTTTCATATATTAAAATATTTCCCTAGAAACGATCAAATTAAAGTCGTTTCGGAGAAGAATATTTTAACAAGTTGCTGATGTTTATATTTTTGGCTCAACTGAACTGTTGTGTTACGTTACTCGTTGCTGTGTAATTGCTCCTATTCCTGGAAACAGAATGAATACTGTGTAGTGGCCTTTCGGGGGTTAGATAACGAATGGGGCGATACTTCCTGTACGGATATTGCTGACCTCATCTGTGAACTATGACAAATAGCAAGCATTTCCAATTACAGAAATACTCCGCTTTGTGTCATTTCGGCCTACATCAACCTAAGATAAACGATACTAAAAACAACTTAAAATACAAAATAAACCCTTTAAAATTGTATATATAATAAAATCTTTACATCGAAGGGCATTTTGAAGCATTTATAAGGCATTAGGTCCAGTATCCGACAAAATGACGTATATTTTATTATATGTGCAACATTCAAATTGTATCCCGGTGACAGATTAATAAACTACGTCTGAGCTATAGTAAAGTTACAGATTTTGGGAATCAATATCTGTGTACAAGACTGAAGCTTTCCATTGGAACGCGAAGCATTGTTATTTAATATAATTTTATGCAAAATGTTTACGCATGAAAGATTGATGTTATGGGGGAGGGGGTCATATGATGTACGGTCAGAAATAGGTGC